>WUAW01037128.1:0-10792 GCA_017165845.1 Thaumetopoea pityocampa | reverse complement strand
ACCTACGAGATGGACCGACGACCTGGTGAGGATCGCTGGGTCTCGTTAGATGCAGGTGGCTATGGACCGGTTGCGCTGGAACTGGCCTATGTTCAGCAGTAGACAGCTATGGGCTGAAAAGATAATGATGATGATGATGTATATTTAATTATGTATATTAATTATTATCATCAACATGATCAGCCTTTGGAAGTCCACGACTAGACATAGGCCTCTTCCCCAAAAAGGAGGAATTCGCCATAATTTCCAAGCTTGGCAGGTGTCTTAGAGATCACAGTACATTTTGATTGAATAACGCTGCTGCTCGTTACCCTGGTACATCGCTTAGCTGGTTGTCACAGCTCCCACCAGAAGAGATGAAGTGACGCTATTATTATACCGGCGCCACAGAGCTTAATCATATACTAATTATATATTAGATATACTAATTAATTAATTTTGACGGCGTTGTGGTTCGCCAACTGACACGTCTCGTTGCCCGCGGGGGCGAAAAGTGGGCTGCGGATAGCCACTCTGCTACATTGAACGATCATAGAAAGTGAAAAGAAGTGATCTCTGCCTACCCCAATAGGAAAGAGGCATGTATGTAATATATACTATGGTCTCTGCCTACCCTTATGGGATATCGGCGTGAGTGTATGTATGTATCTATTTAATTAAATATATCGTATTATTTTTAATTAAAAATATTAAAATAATACTACAATAATTTCATTAACCAGTTAACCAATGTCGAGGCATCCTTATACACCCTTTCCGGTCGACCTTCTTTGAGAAACTTAACTTCAATACTTCGTACCTACGAAATATTTATTTTAACATATTTTTTGTAGATATAGCCTATATCACCCTTATTGATGTAAGAGGCTTCATTGACGAGACATCTATGTTTAATGCATTCTAATGACTTGGCGTGCATCCGTTTGAAAATCACGGTCTGATTGCCATTTTAAAAGAGGTTACGTACCTAAACGTACCAAGCTGTATTTTCAGCATTTTTGGCAAATAGATTTATTTCATTTGGATATGTTGCCAGTAAGACCCCTCAGCTTCTAATAATACCACATACCTACTAATATATTAATTAGTTTTGAAATTATAGTGAGCATAAACGTTTAAATACAAATACATAAACCTTGAACACATTCCATTTTTGGTAGTAGTGTAAATTATTTACTTTTCAATAAAAAAGTTAAATCAAGAAAATTGAAAGCAAAACCAACATACGGGTCTGATGGTAAGCAATTATCGCCGCCCACAGACATCTGCAGAACCCGAAGAGTCACTAATTCTTCTACGGGATTTGAGATTTAAAATTTACCTTGCTTTAGGAGCACGTGTGTAGCTATAACTTTACAAGGAAAATCGTAAAGTGGACAGAGATAAACTAGATTTTACTCAAGTGTTGATCTCGGGACGTTCTATAACATCCCGACATGCACTCTTGGAGTGATGCCGGGCTCTGTTAGATATAGCACTCTTTTTTCGATACTACTACATATGACACTTTTTTTACACCGGAGAGATGAACAATGAGGATGATACCCAGTGACGTTATTGTTGATCACTTTGAGGCGCCAATGTGGCATGGTGATGACGGTATCAGAAAAAAAGAGATTTTCTGATAGTTCATTTAAGCCATAAATAAATATATGACTCAACAACCATGTCACGTAGGGACATAGTTCTTTACAATATTTTCCACAATAAATCCCGAAGTAAAAACAATGAATGTATTACAAAGTAGGTCAACTTCACGTTTTGCCCACAAGGACTAAAATGACTTCTAATAAACGTCTTCCGCTGAAACTTATTACCTTGATTAATCTGAATATAAACCCACCTTTACCAAAACGACGGTATCTAACGAGGCGGTCCAAAAATGTGCGCACAGCATCCTTAATGATGATTATTCGTGATCCCCATTACAAACAAAAGCTTGTCATTTTTTGGCTATGACTCCATTAGTTTTATATTCTATGAATAATTCTATCTTGTTGGCCGCATTTGTATTCAGAATGTGTTCCTGACTTTCTGACTTTCTAATTAATAAATTATAAATTCTAATTAATAAACAGTATTTATAATTAGTATTCGCAAATATGNGATGATTATTCGTGATCCCCATTACAAACAAAAGCTTGTCATTTTTTGGCTATGACTCCATTAGTTTTATACTCTATGAATAATTCTATCTTGTTGGCCGCATTTGTATTCAGAATGTGTTCCTGACTTTCTGACTTTCTAATTAATAAATTATAAATTCTAATTAATAAACAGTATTTATAATTAGTATTCGCAAATATATGTTTCTGAATTTCGTATCAAACTTAAGTGGCTTTCAATTCGTTTTCCCCGAAATACTCACGTACTGACCTTACTTTATTCTTTTCAATCTTCTTTATGCCTCTTATTTAAAAGAGCGGTTTGAGTTCCTGTCCGAGTCTCATACCCAATCTCTGAGATCGACGGAAAATATGACGCTTAAGATTCCAGAGCATTCAATAAGTTTTCATAGCAATTCATTAGCCGTGAAAGCTATCACACTCTGTAATGACCTGCCTGTGCCGGTGAGACAGGCCTCGTCGCTGCCCGCTTTCAATTGACTCTTACGTGAGCAATTTTCTAAGCTCTAACCCTTTAATTCATATACATTAATTTGTACTTGTGTATGAATATATACCTACTTTAATTTACACTATATTAAGTAATTTAATATACTTATCACGTTGTACCTATCACTCTTTATTTGTTTACTAGCTGTTTCCTGCAGCTTCGTTCGTGTGTTTAGTCTTTTAATTTTTATTTTTAATTACAGTAGTATCACTTCGTAAACGACGTTTGCGGTGATCCATTTTGGGGCTAAAATTACTAAGCTAATTTACACCCTTAGGAGTGAACATTTAAAATACACCTATATACGTGTAAATTTATTTCTAACTAGAAAAAGGCTTATAAAATTCCGTGTTTCTACCTTCAAAAATGACGAACTTCCCATATAAACTTACAATATAAAAGGCATCAACTACCAAAATTTCAAGTTTATAGCCCCAACGGTTTAGGCTCTGCATTGATGAATCCGTCAGTCAGGACAAGCAATTATATATGTATAGATTATTATTATTATTTAATTTACTTTGTTTGTTATATTGAGGTATTATTATTACTGTTATGTATTTAAGGGGGATACTTAATTCTCACCGTGGATATGCTAGTGCAAAACAAATCAATATCAATGTCGCGAGAAAGATTATTAAAATATGTGTTATTTTATACTAAAAAGTCATGCCATACCATTTATGGTTTGTACTAGAAAATGGTGCAGCTAACAGAGATTCACGACTAAAACCCAAAAGAATGGTGTGAAAATGTATTTTCCAAAGGGTTCATAACAGTCCATTGATACATTGATAATATTCAATAATAAAACTAATTTTATGTATGCATTGGCATAAAATGTTAATAATAATATTAAAAAATATCATCACCTGTTGGAAATAAGGGTTTGTGTCTTACTAAACGCAAAAATTCTGCCCAAAAGTTACAACAAAACCATGCAACGAACGAAGCGTGCAGTTAAGGTCGATTAAACAAAGGGTAGAAAGGTTGTAATATTTAAATAATTTCTCGCAACAACTTATCTTAATTGCCTTTTAATTATGATTTAACTAGCTATGAGTCCCGAATTCAAATGAACGCTTTTTCAATTTTGTATTAGCAATTTTGACAATGTAGATAAAATTTCAGAACAGGAATGATAGCTGATTATATTTGCGATAATATCACCGACCTTTTAATAAACAATGTACTCCTATTGCACACCAGTGGACAAAACTTACTGTCTATTCACAAATTAACAATGCTCCAAGTACTACTCCGTTCCAGTCAGATGGTAAGAGACATTCTCGAAATTGCAAATACTAGAGGCATTAAAACTAATAATATTACAGTCTACGAGAGTACTAATGCATCTACATTTGAATCGGAGTCAAGAATTAATTCTGTAGAACTCTATGGTTAACTTTGCAATCTACATCGCTATATAATACCATGCATTCATGACAGATGGCGCTATACGCGAACGTCGACATAATCATAGAAACTGAATCTCGATGAAGAAATTTCAAAGCAACTTAACATATATACAACGACCTGAGATCGACTGTTAGATACGGTGGCATGCCCTGCCGGACATAACAATCGTCTAGTTGAAAGATCTTCATTTTCTTAATACTGTCATGCATAATCCCGCTATAACTGGCAATATCCATATACCATGAGCTGTACTGCATGTACGTTTGCTACATCTATGTTATAATAAAATAACTTTTCAGGCCTGCCTCATGGCTTCATCCTCATCCATCAATTCCAAAACATTTCGTGTTAATTATTAATAGAACCTAACGCTGATTTCCCTTGATCTACGCACAGTGAGATACGATCAAATGCGGCATGTGAAACCAAGAATATAACCACAATGCATATTATACTTCCAAGTATAGTCATAAATTATTATCAAATACCGTCACCATGCGTAATAACTCTGCATTTATTTACAGAAATTTTGATTTAATTCAAAATTTATCAAAGGCAGAGTATGTAATTAATTGCATGTTTTGTAGTATAAAGAACAGACAGACACCATTTCGGAACAAATTACAGCATAATACATCGTTCATTTAACATTCAACAAATTACGAAGACCCAACCCGAGAGGCAGCCATCATTAGCAGACACGGATTAATCAAAAAGCATTTGTGCCCTATTTCTGTTAATTGCATGCATAATTATTTTTTAATTTTCCGGCCAAAAAATATTTGTTAAAATTCTTATTCTATTAATAAGACAGTTTAGCAACGTAAACATAATGTTTAGAGCCGGGAAACACTAAAATTGCAACACACTTTATTGTTTACCAAAAATACATATATTCTTCACTGTACCCAAGTGACGTCTACTAGTATCGTACTCCGGCCGCGTAAGCAACATATCACTAGTTACTGTGGCCAGGAATCGTTCTTGAATCACCTCAATGTATAATAACTCATAACTTCGCTTATCGTCGCATGCGACATGCCTTATATCAGTGACTCTCAACCATTGTGCCGCGGCACTTTTGTGTGCCGCCAAATTCTAGAAATATATATATATATATAGTAAAAATTATACTAATAATAATTATAATAGTAAAAATTATAATAATAATATACTTTAGTAGCATTGTCATTTTTACGACCAAATGAAATTACCAAAAAAGATCAAACTCAAAATTCTCATTGAAAGTATTGTTATCATTTACTTGTAATAATAAACGCACTGGTTTTTTTGTAGTACATATTATTTTATTTTACATTCAACTTTTAAAATTATCTTTTTCTCGGTGTGCCGCCAAATTTTGAAATCGTTTAAAAGTGTGCCGCGACAAAAAAAGGTTAAGAATCACTGCCTTATGTAATAAGCCTTCGAAAGACCTGAATACAAGGCCTAGAAATAACAGGAAATATCTCTGTAGTATCTATATGTTCTAGATATTAGGAGTACCTACATTGTTAGGACTACATTGTAGTTCTAGATATTACATATATATAAAAAACCTTATAACCACTTTTACTAGAGCTGTTGTACCTTAACGGCGGCTACTAAAACATGGATCAACCTGTATGTTCAATTCTATTGAACCAATTTTGATGAAACATGTCGCAGTATTTAAGTCGGAATAGTACCTTATTGACACAACAGTTTGACCAAAATCTGTTAGTTGGTTCTTGTGTGAAGTTCGAACAAACAAACAAACATCAACCGATTTGGTTTCAGAAGCGCCTAATTAGTCGATCTGAGTAGATTTTTTTAAATATCTTTTAGTTTACATAATTTAATATTTAACTATTTTATAATAATATAGATCGATATCTTACTATCTTTTACTTAAAATTTGTATAAAGGTAGGGCCTCACTAGATTAGAAATGCTCTTAGCCGCGAGCGTCTGAAAATTGAACTGTCAGAGGCAGCCAAGTTGGCCTGACTCCAGCTGGCCAGCGGTGATTAGATATTGCCTGTTCATACATTATTATTAAGTTAACCTATACCCACTCAGGTATGAACATATACTTACGTAAGTATATTTTCTAACTCGTATACTAAGACTAGAAGTTAATAGTAAATCTATACTATTATAAAATTGTTACATGTCAAATTTTGTAAATCAAACATTTAAGAAACACTTAGATCGACTAAT
Source organism: Thaumetopoea pityocampa (assembly GCA_017165845.1). Taxonomy (NCBI): domain Eukaryota; kingdom Metazoa; phylum Arthropoda; class Insecta; order Lepidoptera; family Notodontidae; genus Thaumetopoea; species Thaumetopoea pityocampa. The sequence continues at coordinate 4,556 of WUAW01037128.1, read as the reverse complement.
GAAGGGCTCTGAAAACGAATTTGGTTAAACCGTACAGTCTTCAAGTTACTATTTCGGCTTAAATACTGTGGTGTGTTTCATAAAAATCGGTTCGGTAGAATTAAAGGTATAGCTTGATTCCTGTTTTATTAGCCGCTGTTAAGGTACGAGAGGTCAAGTAAAAGTGGTTCTGTGGCTTCTGATATAAATCTATGATTATTTCGGAATTTCCCATGTAGCGGAAAGCCGACATTCACGCGGGAGGAGCCGCGGGAAAAGCTAGTATAAAATAAAAACGTAGGTAGATTTGTCGTCATCATTATCAGCCCCTGAATGTCCACTATTGAACATGAGCCCCTTAAAAAGAGCGATTGGCCTCTTGAAAGGCGTCTTAGAGATCGCAGCAAATTTTATATCGAATAACAACATAACGCTACTGCCTATTATCCTAGTTCCCTTAGTCGTTTTCATGGCGTCCATGAGAAAAGATGGAAGAGAGATGTGTTCGAATGTTTCCATAACTATATAACAATGTCAAGTTGCTAATAAAAATGAGTAATTCATCGGATAAAGAATTAGATCAACAAGGTAATTTGCCTGACAGTTGTCGTTATATAACTTTACAAACTGTTATGTAACTTATGAATCAAACTTTTATTTCTTAATTTGTTTATTGTCTCCTTGCAATTTGAAAAAAGAACTATACACGTCTCGGCCGAAACAGCAAAATTATACCGAGCTTTTACTTCTTCTTCTTTTTTATAGTGGCAATCGGCTGCGTATTCGCGCCATTTCTGCCAGTGTCGAGTGGTATATATTTTTGAAGTAATATAATATTATTCAAGTTAACAATAAAATATCGGTGTATCACATACGCTTCTTGGGAGTTTTAAAATCAATCCGATGAATACCACCTTGACAAGGCAAAATTCCGCAAGTCTATTGCCTTGAAAAAATACGGTGACTTTGCTGTGTCAATCACACTTTTATTCCAATGTTTCGATATTGTTCACGATTACTGACGATTAATACACAAAACCAAATTTATATATTGAACATCACAATAAACTAATATAAAACGTTAAAATAAAACTTCAAATGATGCTTCACTCGGGTTGCCGCCAAAACTCTATACCGAGCTTGTAATCTTTTTTAATAAAAAAAAAACTAATTGATTTCGAATGATCGTAGCAGAATCAGTGGCTGGTTGAGCAATGCTTAGAACGGCCGGGTAATAAATGGATTAAATACTCTAACATTTAGTTTTAATCTGATCCCCTCCCTGTTTTGAATCGTATGAACTTCAGATTGCAATTAATCATTATACATACATACACACGCCGATATCCCATAAGAGTAAGCAGATACCATAGTACATACTACATATTAATTACATATTAATCATTATATTCCGCCCAAAAGTAACATCTCTTACAATAAATGTAGAACTTAGGTCGGGATAGTGTTGAAATGTAGTAAAATATTTATTTATATATGACCATAACCGAGAACTGATAATTAGAGTCAGATTTTACAAAGTATACATTTCACTAACAGCCCTTTAACCGTGATATAAACTACTTGTTATTATCCAAATCCTTTGTTTTTAAGCCCTTGACCATTTAATCGGAGATTCAATCAATCGGCCAAATTCATAAAACCAATCACACTAATATTATAAACTAGCTTTTGACCGCAGCTCCGCCCGCGTGAATATCGGTTTTTCGCTACATGGGAAATCCCAACACAATCATAGATTTATATAAAAAGCTTTGTAACCACTTTTAGTTGACCTCTCGTATCTTAACGACGGCTACTAAAACAGGGATCGAGCTGTATTTTCAATGCTACTGAACCGATTTTGATGAAACATGCCGCAGTATTTAAGTCGAAATAGTACTTCTAAGATGGCAATAGTTTAACCAAAATCTATCAGCTGTTTTTTGCGTGAAGTCCGAACAAATAAACAAACAAACAAACACCGATGGATTTGGCTTCAGAAGCCCTTAATTAGTCGATCTGAGTAGTTCATTTTTAAATATCTTTGATTTTTGGAAATTTGACTATTAACAAATTTTATAATAATACAGATAGATCCAAAAATATATCTGATAATTTATTCTTTTCACGCATTAATGAACTTACGCATTGATATGATTTTTTTACATGAACAAAATTGTGATAGGTGTGTTAGTATCGGAAAAGGATAGATCTTCCGGCGAGGCAGGTGTTATGTCTGGCGGGGCGTGTCTGGCGATGGCAAGGGCTGATGTCGGGACGTTGTAGATATGGTATGTTGCTATGTATTTTCTTCGCCGTGTTACAAATCGCACAACAGTGTTGACATTCGAGGGTAGCGACATCTGTCGAGGATGCGTTATAACATATAGCGAAGTAGGTTCCCACAGGGTTATAAATCACAGAGTAACATAGAGTACTAAATGTACGGTTACTATAGAATACATAACTATCAAATACGCAGTCCAAGTAAGCGGACCAGCCCCCCTAGCCAAGTTGACATTCGAAAATCTTTATCGCTAATAGAAACTAAAAAAATGTATTAGAATGACACTTCTAATCGCCAAGTCACACGTGATTTATCGAATAGAAGTGTTATTCCAATACATTTTTTTCTTTTCTATTAGCGATAACGATTGTCGAATGTCAATTTGCCTAGGGGGACAGCATCTCCGCTTTAGCGCAGTTTATCAGTAAACTTTATGATGAAAAAAATTAATTAAATAAATAATTGTAATTACTTAACTGTAATTAATAATGCAGACTAAGCAGAGACATTAATATCTTAAAGAAACAAAAAGAAATAGAGAAAAAATATGTACAGAGAAAATTTGAAAAGATTATAAAGAATATTTAAACCACATTGTAAGCTCAAAATTTACTACGGATAGGGTGTGCCATTTAAAACTAAAGAGTTTCAGCAGTAATAGTTAATAAATCGGAGTTTATTATATCTATATATTCATGTATTATATTTTACTTTTATTGTATTAGTATATTTTGTATTATATTTTATGTATTTGTATATAACATATATCTATTAGTATGGTATATAAACACGTGTTTCATAATCCTTTATTTTACATCATCATCCTACCTTATGTAATTTATTAATAAATAAATATGTAATGTCAGCACCATCTAAATGTGGACTAGTAGAAAATGTCTTAGACATTAAAACCACCCATATACCATATACCATCCATCCATATACCATACATATAGGTGTATGAAGTGTAAATAAATAAAGTTTGAGCATTAATAAGAAAAGAGAGCAAAAATGTTATATAAACCTGAATGATGACTCCTTAACAAATACTAATAACATAACTAGCTTACTAAACAACGATGCAAGTCATAACCTTTAAGCGGTTGTGTTTTCTCATAATATAAATATAATAATTTTATGTAGAAATATACTAACATACACCTACATATTCATTATCTAATAATCTGATAGTGATTGTAATAATATTAGAATGGATGACACCAAAAAGAGAAAGAAAAAATTAAAATAAGAATAAAGTCGTTGGCTAGTCAGGGTTCGATATTCGATCCGATACTTTAGCTACTCTCTTCCTACGGACAGATCGATGCACCCAACGAATAAAATATTAATTCAAAATCTCCAACTGTAAAAGGAAAATAAAAACTATATTTTCTTTAATTTTAAAATTATTAGCGGTAAAAACTACCGAAATAGTGATATGATAGAAATAATAATGTAGTACTGAAAATGTTTATAACTGTGCTACACACTTATACAATTTAATTCGTGTGACTTTTTTCTGACAGTCGGTATCATAGCCTACATTTATGAACACTTGTACTTGCTGATATTTTAACAATTATACAACAATTGTGAAATTATAAATTAATGTCATTTTATCCAAGAATTTTCTGTGTGATTTTAACTATTTATAGTATCTTTACGCTTATTTTTAGGTAAAAAGTGTCACAAGTTTTCTTTCGTTGGACAAACGATATTTTTAAATAACTATGAAACAATTAATGATAAAAATACATAAAAAATAGGGAGTGTAATCATCAAGTCTGAAGTTTCCAGATATGCAATAACATTTTTTACAGTAACTGTCTTTATCTTTATATTCAGGCGAAGGAGGGCGGAGGAGCATGATGAAGAGAGAAGGGCGGAAAAGGCGAAGAAGGGTGGTAAAAGAGTATTAGAACATCAATAAAAATTATTACTCGTAGAACAAATCTTGGAACTAACAAAAACTTTCCCGTGGCGTCCTGGGCAAAACATAATATATGACTTCGACGAGACAGCCAGTGTTACCATATCGTTCATCTGATAGAATAATGACGTAATTGCAAAAAAGTTAAAATTTTATTTTGTGTTTAGTTTGGATGATTTGTTGTTTAATATGGATTTTTTTCGAGAATGCTCAAATTATTAATAATAACTATAAATAAATTATGAAAAATCATGATAATTGATATGATTTACAAAATGGGTATAATATATCAATCATTTAAGCTTAAGTACACCGCCTATGAACTGCTGTTTAAAGAAAAAAAGGAATGCTACACTGTAT
>WUAW01037127.1:0-10789 GCA_017165845.1 Thaumetopoea pityocampa | reverse complement strand
CGATTGGAGAGGCCTATGTTCAGCAGTGGACAGCTATGGGCTGAAATGATGATGATGATGATGATGAGCTTGTTAAATTCCACAGATGTTATGCAAGGTATGGGTATGCCATTATCTTCACGCTTGGCAGGTAGCTTAGAGATTGCAATAGATGTTTCTTGAATCAGAGGACTAAGGTGCTTCCCATTACAGTCGTTTTGTTCCATTTTCTCTTCTCATACACCCATAGCAAGAGTTGGAGTGAGTAAAAGGTTACCGTCACACTGTTGAATAAAATCTTGCACAAAAATTTTGTCGGTCATCTTAACCCCACAATAATAGTAAACTCTGACTTAAGTCATGTTAATACTATGGTGAAGATTATCTGGCACCGACGTTATCCAAATAATGTTACATATCATTATCATCCCCAGTCCACTACACTATTAATAACGTCACGAACCTACCATAATCAGGAGTTGCCTTAGAAGGCCGTAGTTTACTAGGCTAGCTTATTGTGGTTTTGTAGACTCCGTTCATGCAGGTTTTCATATTAAGTTTTCCTTCTCCAATATTGGTGTCTATAATGTGAACCGTATATGAGTTTAAATTAATCCAGTGATACGGGATTGGGATCGAATCCACAAACATTCGATTATGAGTCGCGTCTGGCACCACTGACCAATTTACTCGTATATAATGTTACATAACTACGAGTAAGTTTCATTTGTCGTAAATTGTTGTCAATGCGGCCTAAATCTCACCTCCCTAATATTGTTTAGCACAGATGTGCAAAATATAGAGCGGGAGATATCTGTAAAACTTCGGATAAGACCTTCCTAAAGTTTTGAGACATGAAGTTATACACGCTTTAAACAAATACCATTTTGCCAGGGAGCGGCGCAACCGGGCTTCTCTAAATCATTTTCAGAGCACAAGTGTTTTTAGGAATTGCAGAAAAAAATGTAATTCAAAGAATATTTACTACGGCTCCCGAGACTTGCCAATTTAAAAAAAAATGTTTTGTAAGAATATGTTGAAATTGCAAATTGTAATATTGGTACAGTTTTATGATTGTATATATGATGTGACCATGACTTTTATTAGCCTTTTACTGTATTTTGCTTAAGCTATAAAAATACGGATTGTCATAAAAAACCACGTATGGCCTTTTATGAGTAATAAGAAGATAATGTATTCTTATTCGTGCCATTTGTTTATGACTAAGTACAATGTCAATGCCAGTTACATTTTGTTGACATTGCCGTTTCTAAGCCTCGGTAAGGTCGTTACGGCTAACGTCTTTTCAAAGGCTTAGCTTATCTTGCGGTTGAAGGAAAATAACTTATAAAACCGAACAAATTAGCACTTCTTCTTTCTGTTAAATCATTTTACATGATCTGAATCGTCTTTTTATAAGTTATCATTAAAATGCGGTATTAATCGTGTTTTTGCGGCTCAATAAAAGGATTATGATATTTATAGAAAACAGAAGAGCTTTTTATTATTTTCTTGTCTTGCTTTTTGTACATTTTTATTTTAATGTTATTGAGCATACGTATGTTTGACGTAAAATACGTTTTAATACCTTTTGAAAGAACGAAAGAGATTGATATATTGGCAGTTGTTATTCCAGTAGGTCCAGTAGGTCAGGGAGTATTTATTCTTTTAGCCTTTTAGCAAATAGACTTAAGTATACGGGTAAGCGCCCCCCCCCCCCCCCTCGCGCCGAGCTAATACTGTCTCTACTTACTCCTTCCGAGATAGAGTATATCCTGTAGTCTTTTTCCCAAATTCTATATTCATTATCTCATATTCCTTACATTCGTGGAAACGCAATGAGGAACTTTAACATTTTTGAACCTCTTAAAATGGCGGCATTGTGGTGCGCCACCCGACATGTCTCGTTGCCCGCGGGGGCGAAATGTGAGTTGCGAATAGCCATTTTGCTTGTAGCAAGTGGAAAGAAGCGGTTTCTGCCTACCCTAATTCTTCAGTAGTATAGTGGTCAATATCCCCGCCTATCACGAGGGAGATCGGCGTTCGAATCCCTGCCGGCAATGCATGGAAAAAGGCGTGATTGTATGTATGTACGTATTCCAGTAAAGATATCTCCATAAAGTTATATTTATCAGACATTGTAAGAGATAACACAGACTTACTACTGAATTATCTTTTATTTTATATCTGTGATCCGACTATATTCTTCGATTTATTGTCAATAATTCTTCGTATGTAAAAAAGAAACAGGGGATTTCCATATATGTTATCTGTTTTCTTTACTCTTAATTTTGTAAACGTACGTTGAGGATTTGTGTTTTGGGGTATTTTATTATTTATAAAAACCTTTTAAAGCTTTTAGTATGTGTGATATACTTAAATGGTAAAGATATAATCTAAACTTGAACACTATTAATCAAGCATTCTATGTATGTTCTTTTGTCTGATAAGTCACTGGTGGAAGTTATTTCTTAAAACTGAATCTCTAACTAAATGTAGCTGGTCCATCATCCACTACTTCAATATTCGCACACAACAGTTTTATGATATTCCATATAGTTAGGCAACGGATTTTCTAACTTGTCCAGAATAATAGCTAAGGCCTTGAAGGACAGCGGGCGATCCGTGCCGCACACAGTATGCTCACTTGCTTTCTAAGATGCTTGACCAAATACGTGGTGGACTGAAACAATGGTTCTGTCTACGAAAATACGAGGGGTGATCCAAAAGTAATAATAATGAATATAAAACACAATGTTCATGCTTAAAATTTGTTTTTATTTTTCTAGATAGTATCCTAACAAGTCAATACTTTTAGTCCATTTCTTTTCTAAACCTAAAATTCCTTTAGAAAAAATCTTTCTCTTGGTCTTCCCAAAACGCCTCAACAGCGGCCATTACTTCGCTATTTTTTTTAAATTTCTTGCCTCGGAGGTGTTTCTTGAGTCGAGAAAAGAGGTAAAAGTCTCTGGGATCCAGATCTGGCAAATAGGAGTGTGTTCAAGTAGTTCAAATCCTGATTCTTGAACGGCCGCCATCGCAACTGCAGCCTTGTGTGACAGTGCTTTATCTTAGTGAAACAGCACTCCATCATTCCACTCATTCTTTGGCAATGAATCTTTGAATGTTACCATATGAGATTCTTTTGATCTCAACTACATACCTGATGGTCACTCTTCGATCTGCCAACATAATATCTTCCAATTTTTTCACGTTATCTTCGCTTAGAGACGTGGAAGAATGTCCTTCGCGATGTTCATCTTCAGTGGATGTTCTGCCCAGTTTAAACTCCTTGGCCCTGCGTGCAACTGTTGAGTATGGAGGAGCAAAGTCTCCTTATGTTTCCACCAAGTCAAGTGTATGTCTTTGGGTAGACATTTTTTCAAACAGAGGTACTCGATGACAGCTTTTATTTAATTTTTCTACATTGTGATGTTTTCTTTTCGACGGTATATATTCAAATCCCGAAAATCGTGTCCTATTTATATGATTTTGATATAAGCGAGCAAAAAAAGTAGTTTTTGGATTCTTACGCGAACTAGAGATAACCAAATATCATCTTTTCATTTTAGATCACCCCTCGTAATTAACTTCTAATAAGAACAAAGATATAAATGTACTAAAATCTATGAAGATTGTTGTTGCTGAGAAGTAAATTTTCCTTTTTTGGAAATATATGACTACTAAGTCTTACTTTTTTGTTTGAAAATTGATATTAAGTAATAATAATAATAACATATTCCAATTTTTTTGAAAATCCGTGCATATTTGCTTTGGAAACTATAATTTCCCAAAACGGCCGTTCGTTTGGGAAATTATACTTCAATTACTGCCGTCACCATCGCCCGCCGTTTGAGGCGATGCCCAACTGTATGTATTGTAAAACTGTAACCTTACATACTAGCAATAATTGTATGTAGAGCGTGATTATCTAATGTTTTCATGCTTAGTGTTGTCGATTAATATTGTTATTAATTGATATTACATTACTGTAGGTTATATAAAGCATTAATAATATTTCAAGTGAGTAATCCTATACCAGCTGTCAAAAAAACATTTGAATTTGATGACTTTTTGATGGCAGTAATTCAATATTAGCTAACCGTTACGCAAAACCTTATAACTTGCAAGTGGTACGTCTGTATTATACAAACAAATATGTACTACTTTATATATATTTACAGATATATATAAATAACAAATTATATTAAAAAATAAATAAAAGATACTTAAAAGATATATAACGCGCAGAGACCTTTGTCATATAAAATTCGTTGGCAATGAATCTTTGAATGCTACCATATTTTTATTTTTTTGTTCCCTCAATTGGGAACGAAATATTTGATTTTTCCTATTGCTTCTTGAGAGTTTTGAAGTCAATTCGACGATTACCGTGGTAGTCGCCTTTAGGCTAGTCAACGCGGTGACTAGACTAAAGTTCCCTTAGGCCTATTGTCTTGAAAAAATACGGTCACTTTGCAATGTTAGTCACAGCTTTTTTCAACGTTTCAACATTGCTCATGATTATAGACGATTGATACACAAAAGGACACAAAATTTACATGTCAGTCATCACAATAAACTAATATAAAACGCTAAAATAAAACTTCAGCCGATGATTACTCGGGTTACTGTCAATACTCCCACTCTATGTTTATGAAGGTACGTAAAACAGTGGGTCCGCCTGATGTCTAAATGAAGGTAGCTATCACAGGGATTGTTAGGATTATGGAGGTGACGTCAGACGGCAGTCGGTCATTTTAATCCGCTCCACAACCACATGCCCTGTAACGATAACAGACCCTGATTAAAGTCGGAATAAAGCCAGGGCGAAAAAAAGAACAAAGGAATTAAGTGTGGTAGAAATTTATATAAAATATTCTTATTTTTAATTCTATAAATTTTATATTATAAATCGTACTAATATTATAAATGTGAAAGTTTGTATGGACTATTGGATGTTTGTTACTCAGTCACGCGTAAACCGTTGAGTGGATTTGGAATCTACTTGGCACACGGATGGATTATGTCTTGGCTTAAGACGTAGGATACTTTTCATCCCGGTAATATTTTCCCGTGGGATATTTATATGTGTGTGTGGTATGTGTAAATGGAACGCCTACGTAAAACATTAAAGTAACTTACCTTTAAGAAAATCGTCTTATATGAAGGGAATGCTCCCTTGTATGCTACAATAGAACAAAGCCTTTGAACAATCGCGTGAAATGCTATCGGAGAATGTAACATCATTGTTTGTGTTCTGCGATTCATCTATGCCCTTGTCTTCGTGTTATAAGTGAATTAAATAACAATGCTTTAGATATTTTTGTGTGAAACTAATAATAATACTAATGCGTTATTGTTATATGAGCGTTACATAGTCGTTCATAAGAACTGATGTTTTAATTTGAATATGTAGTTGTCACGTATGCAGTGGTGAAATGCGAATTTTTATTAATATAGTTTTTAAGTAAATTAGAGCGTGTTCGTTTTAGCCAGTTAAATCAACATCGATCTCTCGTGTCTTAATAAATACAGGTCGCGTGCTAGGACCGTTAGCTTAATCGCTATCATGATGTTTCTCTATTCTCAAAATCGTATAATATTCTAATTCGATTTTTAACTTGATTTCAGGTCGCCTCAACGACTGCCCAGCCTTAATCTGTATTCAACACTGCCAATAATCCGCCCTGCAGCGTGCTTAATGCCGCCATGCTAGATACAATTCGCATTAATTATAAGAAGGAAGCTCAAGCTTATAGAAAAATAAGGATAAGCCGAGGATATTGGCGTACGTGACGTCGACGAGATCACAAGGAAAGCGACATGAGTCAGTCGCAGGAGGAGGCCCGAGCGGCCAGGATACAGAAGTATAAAGAGGAAAGGAGGAAGCAGCTTATAGCAAGAACAGCGACGTTGTTCTCATCGAATGTCACTGAACGGTGAGCCATTTCACTTTTATGTATATGCCTAAGAAAATCATATAATTTTATGGTTTAGGTGAACTTAAATTTTCTTTTCCTTAAAATCATATTGTTCTTCATTCCAGTCTCCCGAAGCGAACAAAAAATCGAACTACTACTGAGGATCCAGCAGAACATCTCAAATCTTCCTCAGAGCTAAATCTTAATACAGCTTCAACTTCAGTGCCTATAAGAACTACACGAACATCACGCTTAAGAGCTGCTGCTGCAAACAATTCTGATTCCTCATCATCTCTAAGAAAGCCTAATCGAAGTTCTTCTGTTCAATCTTTACTCGAAGAAGTAAAAAATAAATCACCTAAAAATTCGAAATTTGTAGATAGAGATAAGACAAAATTTAACAGAAAACAGAGTCGTGAAAAAGAAAATGTTAAAAATTTACCAGGAACGTACGTTGATAAAGAAATTGGTGCTATTAAGACGAAATCTAAACATTCCATTAATAAAAATATTTTAGAAAAAGACAAAAGTAATTTAATAACGACTAGTCCTAAAAGAAAAAATACTGAAGAAAAAAATGTTTCTAAATTAGTTGACAGTAGAATGAAGACAACCGTTGCGGAAGAAAAAAATAAAATTCTAAATGAGAAACGTGACGAAATACTTCATAAACCCTCAAGACTTAATAGCGAAGAATTTTTTAACGATATTGTAAATAGTGATGACGTAACAAATAGTTTAGAGAAGGACAAAATCGATGATTTATTTAATGATCTTGTTGTTGATGTTGATGATCAGAAACTAATCGAAAATATTAATGATGAAGTTCTGGAAACAAGTGTGCTCAAAAATAGTCACAATAGTTGTATTCCTGCCGCTCATAAAGCAATAGATGATAATAATTTTATTAAGATAAACATTGAAGATAGTGTAGTGCCAAAAGTGAAAGAGGATGTTCATGTTGGAGGCTTACTAGGGGCAGTGTGTGTGCGCAAAGTGGAAAGATTTAGTGAATTGCTCAGCAACTTATGTTCTCCGTGTGAAGCTGATGTACTGTTCGAAGACATCTTGGTTGAAAACGGAATTGATGGTGATAATAAAATGGTAAGTTTAAAATATTTATAACCTAAAAGATCAAATTACTACTACACTTAAAACCATTGATTCTTACTGGACTTCCTTTTGATTAACCTATTCCTATTTGCAATTTAATACATATTTTTTAATTAACAGAATGAAGAATGATGACGTATTTAATAGGTTTCAATATGATATTTTACTTATCTAGAAAGAGGATGTTTACTATATTAGTAATCATTTTTATTGCTTAAGTAATTAGAAGAATTTATTTAAACACAATTATTGTACATGAAAATTTTGTAAGTCTAGTTAAAAAAAAAACAGTTTAATGCCCACTTAGATATTCGAGACGGTAATCTCGTAGAACCTAACTCATCTCACTATCAGAGAAGTTATTACTTACGTAAAATCGTTAAAACCATTTCCTCTTTTGTGTTTTGTTTGTGAAAAAATGAAAATTGTGGCTTATGTCTCTGTGTGTATTTGAAAAAACTAATTAAACGTAATTCACAAAATCTTTTAAGTAAAAAGTTAGGGCTAGGTTGATGAGGCATGGTCCAAATCTCAATGTTGGGGAAAAATATGAACTTTGCGAATTAATTTTTGTTATTACACGCCTTCATTAGACGCTAAAGTTTAACAGCTATGATATATTCTAGATTGTACTCATAATCGCGTAATTGTTATGAAATGTATAACATTACCATTGCCGTTTTAGTAATTCGCATTATTCACCCCCCACATTTAATATATATATATATATATATGGATTCTACAATAACACATCTTACACAATGTCATTGTGTATTCATTGTTAGCTTATGAAAAACCACGATAGTTTGTAATTTTTATTGTTTAAATGTCATTCACTTGACCCGTTATTTTTTAAATGTTGATTTGACTATGAAAATGATGATGTGTGAAATAACGGAAGTATGCGATTAATTGCTTCTAATTCTTAAGTTCGGGAGATTAAGTAAAATAGTGATGATTCACAATTGGTTCGGTTACGATCTTCATTATCGTCATCATCAACAGATTTGCTATCTCACTTCAATGTCTGGGATGCTAATTCGTATACTAATGAATTATCTATCTATCTATATTATTATAAATTTGTTAAATGTCAAATTTTCAAAAATTAAGATATTTAAAAACAAACCACTTCAATCGACTAATTAAGGGCTTCTGAAACCAAATCCATCGATGTTTGTTTGTTTGTTCTTTTTTTTTCTTGGGGCTTCATGCAAAACCAGCGGATAGATTATGATTAAACTGTTGCAGTCTTAAAGGTACTATTCCGGCTTAATTAATGCGGCATGCTTCATCAAAATCGTTCGAGTAGTATTGAAGATACAGCTTGATCCCTGTTTTAGTAGTCGCCGCTTAGGTATGAAAGGTCAAGTAAAAGTAGTTATAGTTTTTTTTATATAAATCTATGATTGTGTCGGGATTTTCCATGTTGTGGAAAACTGACAATTACGCGGGCGAAGCCGAGGGCAAAAGCTACTGACTAATAAAATCAATGCATCCTTTAGAGATCTAAAATTTATTTAAAGCAAAATGGGCTAACAATGATTTTAGGTATATCTCACCACACCCAAATGGTAGCAATACATCAAAACTGGTGTCATACTATCATACATGATCGTCTAGTTTTCTGTTATCATTATAATAATTTAATATTGAACTCGATCCGAAAATATATTGTCAACGGTAGTAGTATTTAAGTATTTGAATGGTCACATACTTTGTGATTTATTAAGAATTTGTATATTTACTTAGTTAAACTAGGTAACGATTAGTCAAAATTTGTGATACATTTAAAAAACTTCATAAAATGCTCTCTTTTTTCTTTTTTGATATATGTTCAGCAGCATGAAATCTTGAATTGAAGAATGTTGAATTTTCACGGATCTTTTTTATTGCAAATTATAAAATAGATACGTTCAGAATTTGCACCACATTTATTAATTTTATATATAGCGATAGTGATCAATTCTGTGTATAAAAATTCAATCGACTTAATATTTAATGTAGGGGCATAAAAGCTAGATGTTATCATTATGTATGAGGGTCAACTACTTTACACAGTTACGTATGGCCATGTGAAAATTGTATGTAAATTGTTTAAGCGTCGTATCGCTTCATTTATGGTTGTCGACGGCTGAGTAGAGTTAAAAATATTATACCAGCTTGTAAAATAATTATTGATAAATTACCTTTATTAACATATTTAGATACAGGGGTATCTATTATTATATTTGCTGCGTGGCGTCGGCATAATAATACCGTCACTCCATCTCTTTCTGTGGGTGCTATGAGAACCAGTTAAAGCATTGATACCCAAAGTGGTCTATATCGACCCGCAGGGGTCGACGATGACCTGCAAGGGGTCCACGCCAACTGTCAAAGACATATTTGAAGTTAACAAATTTACAACAATTTTATATTAACTACGCTTTGGGGATCTATACAAAAGTGAAAATAATTACAAGCGGTCTGCGATACAAAAAGTTTGAGGACCTCTCAGCTGAAGGATGTACCTGGATAATAGGTATAAGCGCTGTTTTGTTATTCTCTCCAAAATCTCCAAGACGCCTGCCAAGCGTGGAGGTTATGGCAAATCCCGCCTTTTCAAAGGTCAAGCCCAGCACTGGACTTTCAAGTGCTGCTACTGCTGATTATGATGATGATTATAATGAATCCCTAGATATGGCTGTCCTCACGAAATAGGGTTGCCAATTTTTAATATATTTCTGAAATTAGTATTACCGATACTTTTAATTATAAATTATAGATAAGCGAAATAACGTAAGATACGTTATAAAGTACGGTCAGCAACGATAGGGTTGTCAAGATACGACTTCGTTGCCGGCAGAAACGATGATTGGATATCTTGAAGCAGGATATGGGTGTCAACTGATTCACCACTATGGATGCTGAAGATTAAAGTAAAGAGATTGGAACCACAGGATCCAATAGTGAATAAATTGGTATAATTTTGAATATTCCCAAACGAATTCATAAAAAATAATATTTTTCAGTCGACAAACATTTGTTGGTTTATATTGGTGGTCTAGTGGTGCCAGACACGGATCGCGATCCGAAAGGTAGCAGGTTCGATCCCGCACCGTTATCACTAAGTTATTTCTAATTCATGCACGGTCTACATTGTAAATACCAATGTAATTAACGGAGAAGGAAAACTTCGTGAGGAAACCTACATGCCCGCAGGGGTGTGTGAAATCTACCAACCCTCACTAGTTCAGCGTGGTAGACTACTCCCTAATCTCCCTCCGGATTAGGGGAGGTCTGTACTCCAGTAGTGTGAAATCAGTGAAAAAATATATCTACAAAATAACTATTCTCAGATTTCATATTAATAGACTGTATAGCGGGATTTATCGCTATAATTAATAATTTACATAACATATAATTACCTCTCACTTATGATGGGGCTACGCTCTAACTGTTGGCGCGAGTACTGGACTCTGCTATACAATCTCTAAATATGAGTTCTCTGATCATAGATTTCAGCATTCTGCATTATCACCATCCCATCTACGGTCCACTGCAGGGCGCGGGTCTCTCCTTAGAATGAGAGGGGCCAGGCTATAGTCCACCATGATAGCCTAATGCGAGTTGGCAAACTTCACACGCCATCGAGAAAATCTCAGGCATGTAGGTTTCCTCACGCCGTTTTCCTTCTCCGTTAATGACACTGGTATTTACCATGTAGACCGCATGAATTAGAAATAACATAGTATATATATACTATGTTATAATATATATATATATATATA
>WUAW01037117.1:0-10705 GCA_017165845.1 Thaumetopoea pityocampa | reverse complement strand
AAAGCGCTACTGTGCTGCATGTAAGCATTTTTTTTGTATGAAGTTGTCATTCTTGAGTATTGTGTTCTGTGCGTGATAACCTCGGAGAGTTTATGTTCCTTGGTGATAACAAAACACTATCAAATCCACAAAATTTATTTTATAATTACAGGCAGATTCGGATTAAGCGCCATATATCCAGTGATAGATTGCAATTTATAAATCATAAACTATTAATATGGCCTTATCGAAACCAATAATGAATTTAGTTGCATCTTATTTGCAGAATTTATATTTACATCCTATTAAAACTAAAGCAATAACGAGGTGAGTTATCTGTGATATCTAAACTATTCATATGTACAATTAGTATTAGATCATGGTAGGAGCAAAGTCCAGCCACTCCAACCTAAGTTTTTGAACTTTGCACAATTATGTTAATACTTGTTTTTTTCATTTTAAAAGTCAATCCACTCATTGTGCACATGTAATTGCAGCTAATTTTTCTACTATCTTTTCACCCTAATATTATTCCGATCTAAGTTAAATGCTGTTATTGTAGGGGACATGGCCATAATGGGTTGGTTTTCGCATCCGACTGCCAACTAAAGATGACAATGGGGATCCACTGTTCTATGTACCAGAATATAATATCACTAATATAGAAATGTTAACATGTTGGATCACAGATCTTCATATCAGAGTTGAAGCCTTCAGCAGATAAGTATTATGGGACTGTAGTGATATACTGGGACTGTGTTGCCATATTTACCAGAACTATTGTGACCTGGTATATGTTTACTCTTCATCAAAACATTAATATTTTATAATTATACAATGTGGTTGCCAGTATCTAGTTAATAGTGTTATGATGCATATTCTTTCAGTATTCATAATATTTTAAAAAGTATAGTTATTTGTATAAATTCTGTACTTGTATTTTTTTGTTTTCTAAAAGCCCCAACCTTTGTGTGTCCAAGGGCACCTGCATACCCTAAGAAAACCTGACATAATTTTTTTAACTTTCAGTTTTGTAGTTGGCACAGCAGGTAGCATTACTTCACAGTTGGTTGCTGGAGACCCCATCAAAGTTGATCCAATCTTAGCCTTTGGATTTTATGGGTTAAGTATACTTTGAAACATTTTTTATATTTTGATGTAGCAAGCAGGCATTCTTTTTAGCCTCTAAAAATTGATGTGGTAATTCTTTACATTAGGTCATCCTGGGTTATTGTCTTGAAATAAATTTTAATCAATAGAGTACCTGTGGCTATACTAAATTTTAAAAGTCCTATTTGGCACAATTCAATCACTTTGAGAAAAATATTTAAAATTACCTGCATTAGGCCAGTATGGTGGACTATAATCTATGCCTCTTATTCTGAGAGGAGTGTGCTGGTGTACCCTTCAATGGGAAACTAAATGGGTTAATGATGATGTATACATTCTTTAACATGTGATTTTTACATTTCAGATTATTGTTTGGTGGCACTATTCCTCATTACTTTTATGAGTTTATTGAGAGACTTTTCCCTGAAGATGTAGTGGCTTTTCCTCTTGCAAAAAAGCTCATATTTGAGAGACTGCTATTTGCACCCTTCATGCAAGCATTCTCTTTATATACCCTAGCCAGGTTTGAGGGTAAAAACCACAAGGCTGCTCTAAAGCAACTGTTAGCTTTATATAAGCCAGTCCTAGAGGCCAACTGGAAGTGGCTTACTTTATTCCAGATCGTCAACTTGGCATTAGTGCCACCTATGGTAAGTTTTTTTTTGGGAATTCACAGAATTTACGCTTCCATTACAATATTTCATTTGAGTAATTATTACAATTGTAAAAATAATATATGTGGGTAGTTAGTTATTTTTAACAATTTGGACTATTTTCTTTCCTTTAGCATCATCCCTTCTAGGGCGAATTCTTATGATTCCTTCCGACTCCATTTCCAGTGGCTGCACTCACTATATTCTCTGCGACGACCAGAGTAATATATCAGTTGGCAAATCCCGCATTTTACATGCCTTTTGAAGGTTGAATTTCAGGGCTAAAAAAGAAATTATAAGTATTTGGGTCCTAAACTGTTAGAATATGAAAACTTATTTAAAGCAGTGGAGAAGGAAAACTTCGCGAGAAAACATGCACTATTTGTTAATGCTACCAACTCTAGTCGAGGTCTTCGCCTCATCCAGTTGGGGGCATTAAGATAACTCTACTAACCTGCATTAGGTCAGCGTAGTAGACTGGCCTCTTGTTTAGGGAAGTTCTGTCCCTGTAGTGTGGATAAATATGATTAAGGGATGGTTATTCATTCAAATTTCTTGTAATTGTCACAAAATCAATATATTTTAATTATTGATTACAGTTTCTTTTTTTAATAGAACTTATGTGATTAGATATTTTATTAGACATAATGTAATGAATTTCCAACCTATACCAGCATTACATCAAACTACGAGTTTGCAAATGATCATTAAACAAAGTAAAAAATCTTAACAAATTGTACTATGGATTTATTTACAGTTGCGTGTGCTGTTCATGAACCTCGTAGGATTCGGCTGGGCAATGTTCTTGGCCACCAAGAGACGTCAACAGGCACAAAACAAAGGCAATTGAAGGACATTATTTATATAGGTGGTGGCATATTTTTATACTGTGATCGGTTTTATAACATTCTTTAAGAATGTAACCAAGGATTAGAAGATGAGGATATTATAAATACCTCAATCTAAAAGTTCTTCTAGTCTAAATGTATCAAGAATAAGTCTTGATACTTATCTACTTACAAAACGTTTGTTCGTAGGTGGCAGTATATGCGTAAAATTATTAAAATTGTCTTACTATGTAATAATTGTAAGTGTTAAATGTATTTACATTCCAGCCAGCTTCAATATTTTTTTTTTGTTGATCGCAGCCAGCAAGTAATAGTACTATCAAAACTAAAACATTCGAATTTGTCATTGCGCGAATACCATGTTGAATTTTATATTTTTTAATACAAAACATAGGTTAATTAGCCAGATAGTTTAATGTAATGGTTTTATATATAATAAAAATAACAGTTAGTTTTGAAAGTACTTTATTGACAACATATTTTTTTATATAGTCTTATGTAGATATAAATTATTTGGTGGAATATATATGTAGCTAAAAAACAAAAAACAGCGAATCAATTCTTACGCAGTGCATTTAAAATTACAGTTGTCTATACAAATGAAGTTATATTTTTGTACATTATATTAATAAACCGTTTCATTATTATTTGAGTATTATTATTTTCTATTTCTCACATCGTTCTTTATTGCTTATTATATGTCATCCGTTTCATTGAAACTATAATTATAGCTAAGGAGTTTAACCTAGTGACTATCTTCTTAATAACAAGCTTATCCTTACAATAAATAGTAATAAATTAAAAATGACGAGTAAAATATAAAACGTGTACATATGTACTAATATAAAACAAATAATATTGCACAATACATATTAAAGTCCTTTTTGACTAGAGTATTTGTGGCCTTATAAATAAATTATCAACAAAAAAATGGGTCCGAATTCTTTCGAATAAGGAATTCACATCAATGCTGATACTTTGACTAGTACATATACCTTAAAAAATGTTTTTCTGAAATTTTCGAGCCAGAACTTCAATTTGGTCTATCAAATTACTACACTGTTTTATGTACATCTTTTTGGAACAAGCACTAACAGGGTGAGAGACTATGATCGAAGGATTTTAAACCTGATCGAGATGCTAAACTACTTTATGTGAGTATAAATAATTACATATTACTTAATTCATAAAAATATCGTATAAGCCTGCATTGATTACTTCTTACATTAGTTTTCATTCACGTTGAGATCCAAGACATTACTAAAAATACACGTTTTTTATCTTCTAAAATATTTTGATATTTATATCTGGTATTATTAAAATTTGTGTATAACTTAATATAAATGACTAGTAATATTGGAGAGTTAACTTCTGCTATTAAAACAAGGTAAAAGGAGGGCCCCAAGTTAACCCCGGCTGCACCCTGTTGTACAAGAAACTTTATGGCGCATTGTGGGTATTCATTACATGTGACCTGTCGCACAACCTCACAACAATAATTAAACGGATCCCAGGAAATAAAACTTAGCATTAATAACGCCAGTCACAGAGATTCTTTTTCCAATACAATTTATACCTTCCCCAGGCAATTAAATCTTAATTCCGTACAATCAAAGATTAATCACATACTCAGTGGATTTCTTCAAATCTAATCCATTGACATTAATGGATAATCTTTCCCTTCTAATAGTACCTACGTCACTCCCTAAATTATTTAGCTGCCGTAAACTGCCGCAACTTTGCCTGAATTTAAAGTAGATTGAAGTATATCCGAAAAATGACTGAATAAAAATGAATTCTTTTGCATCATAATTGAAGTTTGTTTAATGATCTTTATACAATATAGATTCCTTATTAATCTTTACAAAATCCTAAGATATTTCAATTTTTGTAAACAAACAAAGATAGGACCACTGCTTCATCTTTGCCTAATTCCATATCAATACATACATATAATTACTTGTTCTGATTCATCAACGCAGAGCCTAAACAGCTGGAACTACAAACTTGAAATTTTGGCAGTTGATGCCTTTTATGTTGTAAGCACCCACTAAGGATTTTTGGAAATTCCACCCCTAAGCGGATGAAATAAGGGATTTTTTCACTTTCTCTTACAAAATTCAAAAAATTAGCTATCGTTATTGATTGCTTTTAATTTCTCTGTTACTCTTTAACTTTTGATCAATCATCACTGCGCGCGCTTTAACTTTCATTTGTTTCTTCTATAATTACTCCACGGACATTAGTGTGGGTTTTAACCCATGTTTACATTAACTCAATATTTCTTGTATTTGTTATTTAAGTAACACACAATGCATAACTGTTTTATATCCTCCATAAATGAATAGATAAATAATGATACTTAAAAACGCATGACAACCCTATAACAGGCAAAGATAGGACCTATATTTTTGAATTACGTTCTCAACTTTACCTAATCATACTTCTTTCTAATTGTATTCATCTAAGGATAACAATAGTTATCGGGATTTCCCATGTAGCTGAAAACCTACATTCACGCAGGCAGGGCCGCGGGCAAAAGTAGTCTGTTATATAACGAACCACATCTATAATCTTAAAAACTACTTAGTGTTTAATTTCCCAGATAAAAATAAATGTGTTATTAGTATTTCTAAGTTTTAGGCAAAGATAGGTATCAAAGGTAAAGTTACGGCAGTTTTCGGTACTGAGTCAGAGCGGAAATGTGGATTTATGTTTTGATCCACTTACAATTACATTTCTATAGGTAATACATATTTTTATATTTTTACCGAATGAACGATAGTGTTGAAAGAAAAAATAATTTGATGAATTCTTAATATTTACTTCGACTTAAATTTGCCTCTAGGAAATAATGGAACCAAAATTTAGGGTGTCTCATTATAATTACTTCAGCTCTTGCAGAAGGTGGCCTACAGTTAGGTTATTAATCCTGTTTCTTATCAATCATTTATTAAAATTTGTCCCTTATATTTTGTTATTAACAATAATAATGGTGTTTGAGAGAGTTCTCAGAAGTGTCTGAGAACTCTCTCAAATTTGGAATAACTGTAAAATATACTGCAACTTTTTTTACACTTGAAAAGCCGAATTAAGTTCGTTTTTTTTTTCGATATAGAATTATTTAAACGGAAATTCTAGCCCTCAATATTGTTAATAGACGGTTGGAACTGTTTCCAACAGTTTATTGTGAAGTCTTTCATAGTAGTGGCAGTGTAGCACATAGTTTTCCTATCCTCCAGTGAATTTATTATGCAGAAGGCTTCCCCTTTCTCTTTAGACTATTTTTATAATGGTTTATACAAACACCCCCTCAAAATAATGTCCCAGAGTTCCGCTTTGATAGCATTTATGGCGGGAATTTCACTGTCACGAATTTCGTTGTTCAAAATTTTGATATTTGTAATTTTATCATTCGCATAAGAGTCGAATGGGCATTTTCAGTTCTTCCGCTCATAATGGTATTAAGGAGCTTATATTTGTGAATTTATCAGAACTGTCGATGGCCTCGTGGTCAGTATAAATATCGAATACTAAATTAACATAATGATACCACAGTAGCGTCGTGAAAAATTGAACAAATATGTATATTTATATAGGCTAAACACTGAGTTGTTTTATAATTACATTTTTACCTATTTTATTATATACCATAACTACCGGCGACATGATGCAGTCACAGGTAAATTTTGAATTCAAATGATAAAAAACGTCTCACTCTTGGGTTCTATAGAAGAAGCACCCGTAAATATTAACCTTTTCAGTTGATGTTCATGTCCTCATACGAAAGTCTACACGCGACTGTTCTCTTTTGGTTTTGTTATTGTCGGGTGGGTAGTCTGCATTTTTTTTATATCTGTCGTCTAATTTATCTAAATTTCAAGTATTTTACGCTTATTAAATGTTATTAGATCCTTTTCAAATAAAAATATTGTCTATGTCGTGTGGAATTAGGTTGCATTACTCCCTATCTTCTCTCGGCGATCTGGACCAGCTTCTCTGCGAAGATCGGCTACTATAGTAGCTACCAGTTGTGGGTGTCGACGGAGTTGGTCTTCGGTAAGGAATCGGCCGTTTCCTAGCGCTGTCGTGGGTTAATGTGTTAGTAGATGTTGCATATTAGTACACTCACAAAAGTACTACTAATGACTGGTTAGTTTCTTATAAAGGCCTTTCAATATTTTTGAATAAGTCGATTATAATAATGTTAAATGTTTAATAACATAAAAATCTTACCTTTAAGTTATACAAAAAATAGCGAAATTAAAATTGTATAGCTTTTTGCGTAAACTAAAAAAAAATAACTAATAATTTTCTAGCATTACTACCATGCAGCAATTAAATATAAAACGAAAAAGAAATAAAAAACAAAAATATTCACAATTAACTTTAATGTGATAAAACAAACTGAATATTCTTTAATAAAACAACACGCTTGCAGACGTTCTATAACACAGCACACTGTCTACATCTGGCGTCGCTGTGAAACTCCAGTAACGACATTTATTATCTTCTTCGATACTTGTATTTGTTTGGCGCGTACGCGAGATCTATTATGGGTGCACTACGGAAGAAAAAGAACTGTTAGCCTGACGCCACACAACGCTTAAAATCCGTCGCCCGATCCTCAGAGACTATCACACATAATTAACATAACACGGCAGTAACTATAGGGCAGACCTCTCCATAATATTGTACGTGTGTGCGATTGCAAACGTCCCCACCTGTGGCATTAACATTTAGCCCTGTATAGTTATAGTCTGAGTTCAATTTGTTGGCCGCATCTGGAAGTGTGCGCGGTAGGACGTTCCAGAAGCAAAACATTCAATATAGTGTTTCGTTGATCGCTGCCTCAGCCGTCTCACCGCTCGGATATTTAAGATGTGGCCAACAACCCTCGAAAACTATTAACGTACGCTGATTTTTATTCCTCTTATTACGAAACCAAATACAAAAGTTAGATTGCATTACGTAATAAAGGCTTGTCAACTTAGTTCATAAAATTTGCTTGCGAGTTTACAGAACAAAAAAAACATTTTCAAAAATTTCAAACCTCGTATTAGGGGTACGGAAGAGTCGCCTCTTACAACACAGCGTATTGGAAGCAATACAATATTTTAGTTTATTTACTCTGCCCCTCGTACATTCTTAACGCGTGATTCCAAATATTTTATATCAAGCTGTATCTGCTTTCGTCGTATAAAATCGACGACGGAATTTCGGCGTAATGTCGCACTGGCTTTGAGCTAAGGCTTCTTTGTAATAAGAGAGCAGCTCCCCTAGCCAAGTTGACTTTCGACAATCGTTAACGCTAACAGAAACGAAAAAATGTATTGTAATGACATTTGTAATCGCCATGTCACCCGTGACTTATCGATTACCAATGTCATTCCAATATAATTTTCTTTCGTTTCTATTAGCCTTAACGATTGTAGAAGGTCAACTTAACGAGGGGAGCAGTATCACTAAATAACGTATGTATACTAAATAACGGTTATAAAAGGAACAATTAGGTCATCTAGTTTCTTACGTAAAACGACTTTTCAAATTGGTTATGTTATTTCGCCACCATCATCAGCCTGTTGATAAGGTAATGTGATTGCCCAGACCGGCAATGATAAATATACGAGAAGAGATGTAGTAATGCTTGCGTTAAATATAGACGCCAAGTAGTCAACGGATTTTACATTAGTTTGTCAATTTAGCATCTGATATATTTAAACATTCGCTTTATCACTTCTCGTTATATTTAAGGTTGTACATAATTTTCAGATTTATTAAATAAAATATTAAGTCATACGTCAATAGTATTTCAACCGCTGGGAACTGCTCTCTTAGTAATATTCCTTGTAACTACCCGACTTACAATATAAATAAAATATACCCTTGTTATTATTTTAAATTTGTTATTATTAATGTTTGAAAATGCAGTTAAATTAATAATACTCTCCGATTATAATAGAAAAAGAAATAAAAACTTGAGCGAGGCTTCCAAAACTGTAATAATAGCATATACATATGTTATTATAGCATTAGTAACACGCATTAAACACTTTACAAAATTAACCAGAAAACTCGTTTGAGTATTTACATAATTAAATATTACCAGTATTAGCTGTCAGGCAAGTTGTTTAATTAAAATCGGTAAAAAATTTATTGCAATCCTAATTTTTATCTCTTATACAACTGAATATAAAAATTAAAAAAACTATAAAATGGGAGAAATTTCTTTTTTAAAAATTTAATCACCTTTCCATATCTACTTATATGTTTATTTATGGTTGAAATTTATAATAATAATATTAGGATATGAATATTTCTTAATGAATTAGCTTCTGGTTAGATCTATAACATATTATGCATTTAAGATGTCACAAAATTATTCAGAACTGCCATTCATAGCCAATTGAAAAGAGTACGAATCATCTTTCAGTCAGTCCCCGAGTTAGAGCCCAGAGAATAAGTAAATACAAAGAATTTAGCATTATATATTACCAGAAAGGCTTAATATTTTAATACGATACATATTATTACTTAAACTAATTCCACACTATCACACACACTTCACTAATCGGAGCTACTACACGTGTCTTCAGAACTCGTGCTATATTTCCGTGCCTTTTTTCTATAAAGAAAAACAAAAGAAAAAAAATAGATAAGGAAATAAAATTAAAATGAACGAAGTGCCGTATCATGGTATCTGTAGTTGTAGTAATGGACATGGTTACACTTATAATGGACGAATCAAACAAGAATATCTCTGTTTTGTGCGCGCAATAAATTCGCACCTTTAAACATGGAGCTCACTTTTGTTATAATATTAAATGTTGGGTTAACATTTAAATATTAGAAAATCACGAACACGTTTTGGCAATTGCTCAATATTATCAACATTACTAACATGGTGCTATATAAAAAAAAAATATCACAACGATTGAATATTATTCAGACTTGCATATTCAAGATTAGTGTTATCTCACAAATCTAAATATGATCAACTTTTTGTAACGATAATAGGATACCATGATAAGACACAAACGAACGCAAAATAAAATTGTAAGCACATCTAGAACAATCAGGCTAAAAGAAGCAACACACGAAATGTTAGACACCTAGACACACTGTGCAATGATCTACGTTGGTTTGATAACCGTTCACGTCTAAATTAAGAAAACAAACGAAACGAACGCTACGCAAAATGTTATCAAACGAGTTCTATCAAATCATTACACTTATGAAAACCCTAATTGCTAAATACAGTGCTGTAAAGATATAAAATTAAATTTTAGTGCTTCTATTATGGAAGCCTTGATATCCAGTGGTCTATATCGAAACCTTAGGGATCGACGATAATTTCACTACACTTAGAAATTTTATCTTTCAAAATGAGTAGAACTATACCAGCTGTCAAAAACACAAGCTGACGAATTTAGAAAAATTCAATATCAGCTAAGCAAAGGGTCTTTTACCCAAAACTGGAAAACATGATAAGTGCTCTACGAGACACAAAGTTTGGGGACTTCTGTTCTATTCAATAAACTAGATTAATTAGGTTTATTAAACGTAACTAGGTTTAAGGTTTTTACATAAAACTAATTAAGAATATTCAGATAATTATGTACTTAGGAAAGCCCAGGTTAAATGCGAGAAATATTTTATACAATTTAGAGGCAAATACAATTACATTAGTCGGCCATTAAAAGAGTGATTCAAGTCATACTACACTATATTTCTGTTATATTGCTACATGTACAATAAAAAAATAATAGATTATTGTTTAGTAAAAACGTTCAACTGTTAGACAGACTGGTACCACCAGCTAGTTCACATTATAAATGTATGCGCGCTGGTCTTTGTATATTTTTTGATAAAACTAAGCCCGCTTTAATGTTGGCTTTTGGTTTTGAGTCTTTCTGCATATACATATTTATGTCAAGTGAACCATTTGTTAAATAATCGGTTTTAATTACTGTTTTTTTGGCACCAGTTGGCCTGTATTACAGGTTCTGCTACCAATCATAGGCCCTAGTCATTCAATCTAGACCGTCAACCTAGCAAACCAGAACAGATAAAAGTAACCCGAGCATTTCGACAACGGTAGCCTTACATCTCTAC
>WUAW01037114.1:0-10678 GCA_017165845.1 Thaumetopoea pityocampa | reverse complement strand
GTATCTTTTATTTATTTTTTAATATAATTAGTTATGTATATAATAATAAATATATTTAAAATAACAAATAGATAGATACAAGTCACAAGTAAAGCGTGTAAAAATAAATATCTTTAGCGGTCCCCCGTTGCGACGACTCTTGGGTCAAAATGCTGGGTACTTATAATTAAGTTACAGGGCCAATAAACACATATTATTTGTTACATATTTAGAAATTTTTTGGTTCGGGAATTTTTTAAATTTTTAATTTAATTATTTATAATTATTTAGTAGATAGCAAAATTACGCACAAATACGAGTGAGATCTACACATATATAAGTACGATATATAATTATCCTCGTCATTATCATCCCTAGTCCATATTCGTCTAAGGACACGGGCCTCCCCTGTTGGTGGGGGTGGTGGTTGGGTGGGGTGGGGGGGATTAGGCCGTAGTCCACTACGCTGGCCCAGTGCCGGTTGGTAGACTTCACACTCCCGTGCGGGTACGCAGGATTCCCCACGAAGTTTTCGTTCTCCGTTAAATACACTAGTATCTATAATGTAGACCGTATATTATTATATCCATCAAATAAAATACGTATTTAAACCAACAATTTCTTTAATAAATTTAAATTTTTTAATAGTGTAATTCTGGGTTTTTAAATTTTAGAATAAAAATATCATTTCTTGTGAATATTGGTGCCGATTCTGTTGTACAGAACTAAACTAAATTTGATCCCTCGCTATCTTTTTCTAATGTCAAACGCCAAAACGAGTTAGCAAACATATATAGCGAGTACCGATCTAGGTTTCTGTCAAACGGTTCAAAAAAATGTTGCGTTTTTGGGTATCTTTAGTCCGTGTGTTCCAAAATCATGTCTAAATCTTTTAATTTTGACGTACCTAAACGAAACTGACAGCACCAAAATTGTAGCTATCTCGTTTTGGCGTTTGAAATTAGAAAAAGATAGAGAGGGACCAAATTTAGTTTAGTTCTGTACAACAGAATCGGCATCATTGAATACTTATGTAAGAAGCATTTATTGTTTGTTTGATCGTAACCGGAGATATTTGAATGAGAGTTTAGAAAACTTTTATACTGCCGAATTGTAATAGGATTGTAAAGCTGAAGTGGCAGTGGGTGGAGCACATAGCTCGCAGAACCGATGGACGTTGGGCTCCTAAAGTGCTGGAGTGGTGACCCTGAACCGGAAAGCGTAATGCGGGCAGACCCCCGACTAGGTGGATCGATGACCTGGTGAAGGACGCAGGCAACCGGTGGATGCAGGTGGCTCATAGCTGCTCAGTGTGGCAATCGTTTGAAGAGACCCATGTGCAGCAGTGGAGGTCTGTTGGCTGACATGATTATAATGATGATACTACCGAAATTTAACATAGGCCTTCTCAAATGATCGACTCAGTGAACATCCGTGAGCCGCTAGAGTGCACCAGTTGCCTGCGATTTCATTTATATTATCAATCTGGTTCGAAGTCGACTTCTAAAAATTTTCACTATATATTTTACCCCTTTAGGAAAGCATTTCACTATAGTAAAATCCTTTCTTATTTAAATCAAAACATTATATGTAGTTTTTAATAACTTTATAGTTTGGTATAAAACACGGATGCATTAAGAAAACATGTCGTTGATTGAATTAGTTGGTTAGCAAAGAATATCTTTCAGTATTCACTATAATATATTTAATTCGGTTCTAATTTAACTAAAGGTAAAACATTTTCCGTAAACTAGTGGGTGTGTCTGAGACCCTCACAGTATCCCTTTATGAATATCGTGTTGGAGTTATTAGTGGAACAGCGCCATATCCTCCTCTAGAAGTTTCGAGTTTACACAGGGCGTATCAAATCAATAAACATCTATTAATCAGTTTGCAATCACGGCAATGGGCGCTTCACCCACTTCTTAATACGTGGGCTGTTTGAGATAAAGTAACTGAGATTTTTTGAACTATTTCATTATGGGACAAAATATAAGCATTGTATACATTAATACCAAAATAACTATTTATTGATTATCGCTATATATACTATTATAAAATTGTTAAATGTCAAATTTTCAAACATCAAAGTTATTAAAAAAAACTACTCAGATCGAATAATAAAGGCTTTTGAAACAGAATACGTCGATGTTTGTTTGTTTGTTTGCTCAGGCTTCACGCAAAAACCAGCGGCTAGTTTTTGGTTAAATGTTTACAGTCTTAAAGGTACCATTCCGATTTAAATAATGCGGTATGTTTCATCAAAATCGGTCCAGTAGAATTAAAGATACAGCTTGATCCTAGTTTTACTAGCCGCTGTTAAGGTAGGAGAGCTCAAGTAAAACCGGATCATACGTTTTTTTTTATATAAATCTAGGTTTGTTTCAGCAAAAATCCGACATTAACGCGGGCGGAGCCGTGGGCAAAAGTTAGTTATCAAATAAGTATATTTATATTTATTACGTCAAAAAATATATAGCGTAATGTTTTTTAAATAACGATTTCAGTTTTCTTAATTTAAATTTACCGCGAAATAGGTTCGTTCAAACAAGGACCTAATGTAACGTATTTACACGTTTAAATTACTTAGTCAAAAGGAATATTTAAACTTATTTTTAAAAGGAAATATTAATAATAATTATTTTACGTAATAATGACACTAACAATGCAATAAATAAGAAAATAAATTCAATAATGTAGTCGTTTAAGTACTTAAATATTATCTACTTCCAGCACATAGTGTTGCAAGTAAATAGGTAGTTCCTCACTGTGGGATGTAAATTTCACCATTTCTAAAAGTGAAAAAAATATCACATTGTTTCGTAGTGTAAGTTATCACTGGTGACGTAAAATAAACTTTACAATTTAAAAACAAAAATTTACCTATTCCTCTCCATTCAAATATTATAGTATAAGAAAAATGATTCTATTATGTCGATTTCCATCATATCAAATAAAATCAATTTATATTGAAACATGGGTACTTAAATAATAGATTATACAGTAATAATTAGGTCCTATTAATATAATTAGGTGTACTTATTATCTACACTCCAAAATTAATAATAAAAATTTATAATTTTAAATATAATAAAAAAATATCTTTCATGTTATAAATTCTTTTCTTTTAAATATTCATTCAAATTATAATAACATTTAATTTTTAGAAATTTAAACAATTTTAATTTAAATAATTTAATATTATCCAATTCTTTAATTTTTTCCTTTGTAAACTCATTGTATAATATTTTCAATAGAGTTTTAACCAAATGCCTTCCAAACTGTAATATGAATAAGTATCGAAAATATCATCTGTAGTACTGAATCGTTAATAGATTATCCACTGCAATATAGTTCTCAATATAGAGACTATTTTGGATTTTCTGTTCTTTTGTGTCTCAAACATGCAAAAGTTCGGAAAGATTTCCATTAAGATATTGTTTATTTGGAAGTATACATATGTTTGAGGACGTTAATTTGAATCTAAATCTCAAGCAGATTGAGTACTAATGCAACCCGTGCGAAAAACCCTCACCATTTGTAACGGAACAAATTTTCTTACTAAATACTTTTTGGTTAATTATAAAAAGAATACTTTTTTCCCTATGTTGAGGTTCGAAATTTAATTTGAAAATAAATGGACTTGAGAGGTATGAAGGGAGGTTCAGGAGTACGATCTCGGATTTTTATTTTGGATCTGCAAGCAGAAGGTGGTCTGACAGATTTAATTTTTGAGATGTTGTTTTTTATATTTCTTTACAAAAGCAGTGATATGATTTATTAAAAGTATGGTTCACAAAACAGTGAACCCTGTGATTTTCGAAGTATCCTAATTTGACCTAATATCTCTTGTATCTGCCTGACAATTGCCAGTTTTCCGATGGAATGGATAGTCTCCATGAGAACGGTTTGTCTACCGTTTATTTGGGAACAATAGATTGCCGTATTAAAGATTCTTATTCAGGTATTACTTATACGTTGTTTTCGAGAACATGCAGAATTTAGGTCATCACACTCATGTGTTACGTGTACGGGTCACGTACGACACCAAGATTATATTGTAGAAATTCTTGGATAAATGTTATACTTAGAAATCTTTGGACTTTTCATTTTTTAATTAATAATTTTTCTTCTAATTTACAGAATTATTGAATATACAAGTATCAATCACAAACGAACCTATTTTTGTTTGTCCTGAGATTTCACGCAACGTAAAAGTCTCGCTTAGTGTTAGTATATATTTAATTATAAGATTTAAGGCTGTTGTTGTAGTATATATATTTTACAACACGTTATTCTGTAAAATAAATTCATTCACTACTAACTGTGGTTTCATTTCAACAGACTAACTAGTTTAATCGTGAAACCATCAGGTCGTACACTTTCACCTCATTTTCTCTTTTCTTGCTCTACCGACTGATGTTTCAAATTTACAACATCATTCTTTTAATAGATATAATTTTCAATAAGAAAAAGAATTCTCGAGATTACACATCTCTAAAAATGAATAAACGTAGATACCTTGAATTCGTATTGCAAATCTCTAGCAATGTGGATAAAGGTATTTCGGTCCTTATTGGCGTCACTTGCAAAATGGTAAGAAATCTTTGGACAACAGTCCAAACAATGTGTTCTCAAGATAATTTCAGAATTTAGTTCAGAAATTATCTTGACAAGGGACAGTTTTACAAGAGATTTCGGTATTGTAAGGTTTGGAACCTTACAATACCGAAATAGCCTTCCTTTGGGCTCTTGAATTGGGTTGGTGGTTTGTTAACAGAAAAATATTGCGTAACTGAGCAAATTGATATCATTATCAGCCGATCGAGTGATACTTGGATACAGTACGTCTTACAAAGCGGCCACTCTTGCTGTTATGCCACATAAACGAAAAGGTTATCTTGTGCATCTACCAGCGATGATGAATTCTAAAAAGACGAGGTGATTATCCAATGCATCACAAGAACAGACGAAATGTATTACTTACAAAATAGTTTACGATAGTAACAACAATAAAATAAAAATTAATTGGATCGAAAACAGAATGACCTTTCAATCAAATTTTGTATTTAACTTATAACCAAACGCGTTAAGCTCATTTAAGACAACTAAATTTTAAATTGCAGTTGGGTTATGGTGAACAGTATGCACCGAAGTTGAATAAAGGTTTGATAATTAAACAGGAAATATATATATTCGGTGCAACACAAATGTCATTAATACGTTTTGGATTATTTTTACATTATAAGGGATAATAAAATATAGATATGGTATACTAGTACATGGAGACGAGAATTGCCGAACAGTTTTCTATTGGATGCCGAGAATAGTCGAACGTTTGATTAGATCACGTGGTACATTTGGAGTCTTCGTGGCGTAGCTTGTTCAGCTGCTCGTCGAAGCGGCTGTCGGACGGTCGCCTCTCAGCGAGTTAGCGTACGATGTAGCGGCCATTTTTGTTACTAGTTCTTATAGCGTGCGCATATTTTAATGAATTTCGACGGATATTTAGGCAATTTTCACGATGACTATTATAGTTTTCTTAATAGATACTTCAGCTTCTATGAACCAAAGAGCTTATTTGGGCGGACGCCCGACGTTGCTCGATGTAGCCAAGGGCGCTGTGGAAACGTTCGTAAAGGTACGTGCAGTGTCATCGACTCGTCAACCGCCTCGTTTTTGTGATCGATTTGTTTATCGCGAGTTAATATGTTGGACTCATTTATTTTATTTCCTAGGTTCGACAACGTTCCCCCGAAAGCAGAGGCGACAGATACATGCTTCTAACTTTCGAAGAGCCACCCGCGAACATCAAGGTTAGTGTATCAGAGTGAACACGTTATCGAAGCTTTTCTTGGGATTCATGCATAGATGAGCATATTCTCGCTGCTCCAATAGTGTCTACATATCGAACACTGTAATCTGCAAACTAGAACATTTACATACTTTAAAAGTGCGAAATTTACTGAAATAGCACGACGTAAACAGGACGACCCGTCGCTGTCGCTACCTCCGCGATAGCGCGCTACTGCGCTCTCGTCCTACATTCTGATTGGTCGGGCTTGTACACAATGAAATGGCGATTCGGGGGGGGAAATTTAAACGGAACATTTAAAATGCATCCATTTTTTATGGCTCTTGACAAGTTTAATATTATGTTATGGTATGTTTTTAAAACTTTAGGTATTTAAAGTCATGTTTATAGATATGTTTACGTGGGTTATTATCGCAATAAGACCTGTGAAGTAATTTATAAATATAGTAGACATTTAAATTTATCGTCGGAAAATATATTGATTCTTAAGTAACTATTTATTCCAAAATGACTGAAGTACTCATTAAGACAAGGAGTAATTATGTACCTAAATGTTTGTAGGCTGGTTGGAAAGAGAACCTAGCAACATTTATAAATGAGTTGAAGAATCTTCAGTGTCTTGGCTTAACAACAATGGGTGCAGCTTTAAAGCATGCATTCGATGTGCTGAACATAAATCGTATGCAGACTGGCATTGATACATATGGTCAAGGAAGATGTCCATTCTACCTTGAGCCCTCTGTAATTGTTGTTATCACTGACGGAGGAAAACTTTCAAGCAATGCTGGCATTCAGGAAGAAGTAAGTAATTTCTTTTTTAAGTGATATTTATAAATTATGGACTTCCTTGGGGTCATAAAGCATTGTTTCTTTTTGTAGCTTGATATCTAAGAATTATTAATGCCATAAAGCATTAAGTTTTTTATAGCTTAATATCTAAGAACTGTTAGTTGATGATCCAATTGATTTAAGAAAGGAAAAACCAGACCTTTATTACATGGAAGCATTCAATTTAAAACTGCTGTAATATCGTCTAAATCATTTGCCTATTTCTATTTTCTGTTAAGTTTCCTGTTAAATATATAGTAATTTTATTTTTTTGCTTAACTGAATTTAATTAATCACCTTACCCATAGATTGACTGTCTAATGATAAGTTCTAGTTTAAAATGTAGTCACAAACAATGGTTAGCCAATATCATTTTATTTTTAACAGGAATTTGATTTTTAAAACAAATTTATTTCATACAACTATGTTTTATCATGGATTTCTTAGAATTTTTAATTTTAATGTGTATCTGTTACTTTTTGAGATAAGTCAACATCTATCTAAAAGTGATAGTAACAGTGCTGATCCTAAATTTTTTTTGAAAAACTTTGTCACTTCAGGTTAGTCATGTGGGAATACAAATAAATTCTAACAAAGAATACTTAAAACTTATTAATAATAACTACTAATTTTCCGATTCAAATGCAATTTTAATACTATTTTCTTTATTTGAATAATCATTAATAATTAGTAATTGATAGACCATTGATTCCCAAAGTGTCTATATCGACCCCCAGGGGTCAATGATGACCTGCAAGGGGTCCACACCAACTGTAAAAAACACATTAGAAGTTAACAAATTTACAAAAAAATTATATTAACTGCGCTTTGGGGGTAGACCCCCCATAGATAGATGGATAGATCCAAAAGTGAAAAACATTACAAATGGTCTACAGGACAAAAGATTTTGAGGACCTTTGCAATAGACTTCTAAAAACAAGTATTGCCTTTACCATTCACTGAGTCAGTCACCTTCAAGTCAAAGGATTTTACTTGCATTTGTACTATTCAAATGATTTGTTCATTCGAATGAATTCATTCACATCATTATTAAATATCACATAACTACATATTTCATTTAATGGTTGAAATGTGGAATTTTATACAATTGATAAAACTATTTTGAACCAACATACAAGCATGCCCTCTAGCGTCTATATTTATAAACTTGTAATAGGTAATGCTAGTGATTTTGGATAAATAATAGAACTATTGTAGCACCTGCTGATGGTCTATAGTGTTAAGATATTGATGACTGATTGGTACAGTAGCAGTGACTGCTTTCTGTGCCAATGAGTCCTAGGTTCGAATCCTGGTAAGGGTCTTTGTGTAATGAGCATAAATGTTTGTATCAGAGTCATGGATGTATTTATTTGTGTTCCTATTGTATTAATCTATATAAGTATGTACTCATATATCCTTGTCTAGTACCCCAGATACAGGGAATCCTAGCTTAGGACTAGATTAGTGTGTATGAAAGTATCCAAAATATTATTATCTAATAGTCTGTTGTGAACTGACATCTGTACATAACTACAATCATCATATACATATGAGGCTAAAAATAGTTTTTGAAACTAGTCGATTAGCTTTTAATGATAATGAATAACGTTTCTCATTTTCTATCTATCTACATCTATACCAGAGGTCCTCAAACTTTTTTGTCTTATAGACCACTTGTAATGTTTTTCACTTTTGGGTAGACCTCCAAAGCGTAATTAGTATGAAATTTTTTTAAATTTATTAACTTCAAACTAGCTTTTGCCCGCGGCTCCGCCCGCGTGAGTCGGTTTTCCGCTACATAGAAAATCCCAATACAATCGTAGTTTTATATAAAAAGCCTTAGAACCACTTTTACTTGACCTCTCGTACCTTAGCGGCGGCTAATAATCAGGGATCAAACTGTATCTTCAATGTTACTAAACCGTTTTTGATGAAATATGCTTCAGTATTTAAGTCGGAATAGTACCTTTAAGGCAATAACATCATCATCGTCATGTCATCCCCAGTCCATATCGTCCCCACTACAGGGGCATGGACCTCCCCTGATCAGGAGGGGGATTAGGCCGCGGGCATGCAGGATTCCTCACGAAGTTTTCCTTCTCCGTTAAGTACATTGGTGTTTACAATGTTGACCGTACATGAATTACAAATAATAACTTAGTGGTGCGGGACCGGGATTCGAACCCACGACCCTTCGGTTGTAAGCCGTGTCTAAAATCACTACACTACCAATGCACTCAAGACAATAACAGTTTAACCAAAATGTACCACTTGGTTTTTGCGTGAATCCCGAATAAACAAACAAACATCGACGGATTTAGTTTTAGAAGTATTTTTTTAGAAGTCTTTAATTAGTCGACCTGAGTAGTTTGTTTTTAAATATCTTTGATTATTGAAAATTTGACATTTAACAATTTTATAATAATACTAGCCGTGCCCGCTACTCCATCCGCGTGGGCATTCGGTAAGAGCGAAGAAAGATCGCAGAAAATAATTTATGTATATAAATTATTTTCTGCGGTCTTAATAAGAATGAATGATAAATGATAGATAGATATAACAAACACTAAATGTTAGAGGAAGCTTTTCACAATGCAACAGTAAAAACAGCATTCAAATCGGTTTAGCCGTTTCTGAGATTAGCGTGTACAAACGCACAGACAAACAGAAAAACAGAGACAAAATTTCAAAAAACTATATTTTTGGCTCCGATAACATAGCTACAATCTGTATGGTTGTTTTTTTTTTGAAAAAATATTCATTGCACAGACACGGTTCGTTTACAATTTTATTATATGTATAGAAGATGTGTTCCTTGTGTTCATATAAACTTGCGGTGATCGTTTTAAGAAAAACAACAAAAGTTTTAGCTAAATCGATCGAAGCGCGTTTTTAGAATATCGCGTATTATTACAATTAATTTTATTGTTTGTGGATCGATTGGAATGGAACAAACACTAAATGTTACAGGAAGCTTGCCACAATGCAACAGTGAAAACCGCATCCAAATCGGTTCAGCTGTTTCTGAAATTAGCGTGCACAAACGCACAGACAAATCAACAAACAGACAAAATTTCTAAAAACTACATTTTTGGCTCCGGCAACATAACTACAACCATGTCAGATATGGATGGTTTTTTTGAAAAAATATTGTACAGGCACGGCTCGTTTACGATTTTATGATATGTATAGATGTGTTTTTGACAGTTGGCGTGGACCCCTTGCACGTTTTCGTCGAACCCTGGCGGTTGGTATAGACCACTTTGGGTATCTATCTATACTATTATAAAATTGTTAAATGTCAAATTTTCAAAAAACAAAGATATTTAATAACAACTACTCAGATCAACTAATTAAGGGCTTCTGAAACCAAATCCGTCGATGTTTGTTTGTTCGGGCTTCACGCAAAAACCAGCGGGTAAATTTTGGTTAAACTGTTACAATCTTAAAGGTACTCTCCGACTTAAATACTACGACATGTTTCATGAAAATCGGTTCAGTAGAATTGAAGATACAGCTTGATCCCTGTTTTAGTAACCGCCATTAAGGAGGTCAAGTAAAAGTGGTTTTTAGGCTTGTTATATAAATTTATGTTTGTGTCGGGATTTCCTCTGTAGCGGAAAACCGATATTCACGCGGGCGGAGCCGTGCCCATGGCCGTGGGCAAAAGCAAGTAGGTAATAAATCTATGTAGAGAACAGGTACATACATAATAAGGTAAACAACTTATACAGGGCAAGAGTGAATTGGTTCTTATTAAGCTAGTACGTTTTACCACCCTAGGTTATATCACCACTTACCATCGGGTGGGATTGTAGTCAAGTACTGGTTTAAATATGGTACAAAAACAACTTATATCTCTATTATTCACTGCAAACAAGTTATCCATAAAGAAGATACTTTTTGTTAATTAATTATAAAATCATAATGTTTCGGTGTTAATTTATTTTTATTTTTTTGAACAGTTTGCATTAAATGTGCATTAATTAAATTTTTATTAGTGTGAAACCTTTAATATCAAGGTTTAAATTTAAAGATTTATTCACTCTCCCA
>WUAW01037105.1:0-10021 GCA_017165845.1 Thaumetopoea pityocampa | reverse complement strand
CTCGCACTAGGCCAGCGCGGTAGACTACGGCCTAATCCCCCTCCTGATTAGGGGAGGTCCGTGCCCCTGTATTGGGGATTGTGGATGATGATTTAGCAGAAGCTTATAAGTATCTAATAGATTTATTAAACCTTGTAGACCATGAAGACTTTTGTCTATGATCATCTCAATACTTACTCCAGCTACAGGCTGCAGGGCGCTCTGGAAGACCTGGACAACGGGCGGTAAAGACGCTGCGGTCAGGAATGCTCCTATATTATTGCTCTGAGTGTTGAATGCGTTGTACAGGCGTTTGGCGACGCAGTACTCCTCGTTGAGAAGGCTGGGAAATTAAAATATAAATTAACGATGCTATTCATCCATCATCATAATCATCATGAGCTTCCTTCTTAAAAAGAAGGGACTTGCCATAATCTCCACGCTTGGCAAGCGTCTTGCAGGTTGCAGTAGATTTTGATTGAATAACAGGATAACGCTTTTGCCCGTTATCTTCGTACGGGGTTTACGAGGGTAGCTGGTTCTCACAGCACCAACGAGAAGATATGAAGTGACGCTATTATTATCCTAGCACCACACAGCCGTATAAAATACCTGTTATGATGTTAACAATATCATATAGTGCCATCTGTTATTTAGTTGCTAATATCAACGTATTGGCTACTCAACAACAGATGGCGCTATGTCGTTTCTCGCGGAGTTATTACATTCCTATAGTACTCTAAAGCACCAGCTCCTTTGCCCAGCAGTGGACTTCAACGGGCAGATTATGATGATTTTTGCGATGAGACTTATATATTTTTCAATTATTATGTATTTGTCTATACAACATTTACCGGCTTAAAATAACAAGATATAAAATGAACGAAACTGTAGGTAGTTTTAATTTTCAATTTACCCAGCTTGTGAGGGAGTTGCGTTGCCAAGGATGTCGTCCCAGGCCAAATCGAATGCGTAGTTCTTTCCACCTCCCGCGCAGTTTCCTCTTGATCCGACCTGAAGTAGACAAATAACAAAAACGAATAATATTATATAATAATATAATATATTGTGGACGCATATTTTTTCCACGTCCTTTGATCTAGCCCCATATTAGGACCCCCTATGTCTTGGGTACTAGACAACGATATTCATACTCATTTAGATAAATGCTAATATATGTATATTGTAAGGTTTCATTAACTTTAATGAAACTAATACAATGTTAAAATAATTACATTGGTCATAATGGCGATGGAATTGGGTATTTTAGTAGAAGTCCGGGAAATTTTCGGATGGCGGGCCACATTGAAGGCATGCGCTACAATGGTGCTGATTCAGTTGCAACAGAACTTAACTAAATTTAGTCCCTCCCTATCTTTTTCTAATGTCAAACGCCAAAACGAGATAGCACACATTTATAGCGAGTACCGACCTACATTTCTGTTAAACGGTTCAAATAAATGTTGTGTTTTTGCGTATCTTTAGTCCGTGTGTTCCGAAATCGCGTCTAAATCTTTTAATTTTGACGTGTGTAAACGAAATTGACAGCACTAAAATTGCAGCTATCTCGTTTTGGCGTTTGACATTAGAAAAAGATAAAGAGGGACTAAATTTAGTTCTGTTACAACAGAATGAGCACCTATGTATGACTCGTCAGAAGGAACACTTGGTGAGGAAGATCGTCGCCGAACTAGTCATGGGCCAACTGGTGTAATAAGTTTACGGAAACAATATAGAGTTTATAAGTAATTGTTAATTTGTGGGGAAATAAAATAAATGTTAGCAATAAATAAGTTTTGAAAGTTTAACCGGCTGTTTTCTGAGATATTTTATATCATATACAAAAAACATGTATAACTCCGGTACAAACATTTGAGTTGGTAGGAACAAACTTTGTGTGAAAGTTTGACCCTACCGGACTTCGAACCTGGGACCAGTTGGCTTCGAAAGTAGGGTCACTGCCATTGTACAAATCAGTCGTCAATCCGTTATATGATATCATATATATTATATCATATACATTATATCATATATATTATATCATATACATTATTCAACTAACGGTAGTTAAAGTAGAATGTCTTTTAGGACGAATTTTTATGATTTTAGAGGAAAAATGGCATAGTGACAATGACCCTGCTTTCTGTCCTAATAAGTCCTGACTTTGAATCCCGGTAGGAGCAAATTTCATGTAACGAGAACAAATGTTTGAATCCGAATCATGTATATATTTATATATTTAGAATTAAGTACATTGATGCTCAAGTGATACTAAGCATGGGATCGATAAGGTCGCGGGTTCGATTCGGTTCCATACTAGTGGATTAATTCAAACTTATGTACGAGGTCTACATTGTGGACACCAATGTACTCAACGGAGAAGGAAAACTTCGTGAGGAAACCTGCATGCCTGCAAGGGTGTGTGAAGTCTACTAACCCGCACCAGGTCAGTGTGGTAGACTACGTATTTATCTTGATAAATATCACTCTATATTGAATAAATAATATTTTTCTTGATAAATATCACCATGTATTGAATGAATGATATTTATTTAGATAAATATCACTCTAATTTGAATGAACGATATTTATATTGGTTAATATCACTATGTATTGAATGACTGATATTTATTTAGATAAATATCACTCTAATTTGAATGAACGATATTTATATTGGTTAATATCACTATGTATTGAATGACTGATATTTATTTAGATAAATATGACTCTATATTGAATGAATGATATTTATATTGATAAATATCACTATGTATTGAATGAATGATATTTATTTAGATAAATATTACTCTATATTGAATGAATGATATTTATATTGATAAATATCACTATGTATTGAATGAGTTATATTTATTTCGATAAATATCACTCTATATTGAATGAATGATATTTATCTGGATAAATATCACTCTCGATAACGGTCCACTTACTGCGTAACGAACGGAGTCAGGGTTGTTACTGAGTGCTACGATGAGCTCGAGGCCACCTGCGAGACCCTCAACAAACTTGGAGACAGCATTGCGGAGTCCACCAGTGTTGCCAGTACGGAGAGAGTCCGCGTAAGCATCGATAACCTGGAAATGAAAAACAAAATATCATGTTATGAAATATTCATTACTAGCTTTTGCCCGCGACTCCACCGCCGTGAATGTCGATTTTCGGCTACATGAGAAATCCCAAATCAATCATAGATTTGTATAAAAAAGCCTAAGAACCACTTTTACTTGAACTCTGGTACTTTAACGGCGGCTATTAAAACAGGGATTAAGATGTATCTTTAATTCTACTGAACCTATTTTGATGAAACATATCGCATTGTTTAAGTTGGAATAGTATTATACTTTTAATATTGTAATAGTTTGAACAAAATCTACTCACTAGTTTTTGTATGAAGCTCGAACAAACAAAAATCGACGGGTTTGGTTTCAGAAGCCCTTAATTAGTTGATCTGTGTAGTTTTTTTAATAAGCATTTCTGTTTTACAAAATTTGTCATTTAACAATTTTATAATAGTACATCGCAGTAGATATTGACTAAATAATAGGACAACGCTCCCGCCCATTATACTGGTACCTCTCTTAGCTGGTTCGCACAGCATCCAAGCGAAGATTATTTTACTATATTCAAGCCAGCACTTGACTACAATCCCACCTGATGATAAGTGGTGATGTAACCTTGATGGTGAAACGTATTAGCTTGATAAAATCCTATTCACTTTTGTCTTATATGAAGTGATTCTATTATTATGCTGGCGTTACTTCTATAAATACATATATACAATCACGCCTTTTTACTGTGCTCTCTGTCGGGGAATCGAATCCCGGTTTCTTGCGTGATAGGCGGGAATTTTAAGAAAAGGAGTAGACAGAGACCACTTCTTTCCACTTGCTATGAACAAAGTGGCTATACGTAGCTCACTTTTCGCTGTTGTTGGTAACGAGACGTGTCGGGTAGCGAACCACAACGCCGCCATTTATAAGGCTCAAAAGTTTAGAGTTCCTCATTATGTTCCCATGAAAAACAAGGGTAAATTAGGTCCACCCAAATAGAGTCCCGCATGCTATATGTACTTTTTCTTCTTCTTTTCTCATAACCGCAATCGACTGCGAAATCGCGACATTTCTGCCAGTGTCGAGTGTATGTATTATTGAAATTATATAATATTCTTCAAATTAACAATAAAATATCGGTGTATCACATTAAAGTCTTAAAAATCTAATCTTAAAAATCTACAAAACTTCCAAAAAGCAATTTATTGTTTTGAAGTTAATCGTACGAATACTACTTTGACCAGGAAAAATTCCACAGGTCTATTGCCTTGAAAAAATACGGTCACTGCATGTTAGTCACAGTTTTATTCCAATGTTTCAATATTATTCACGATTATTGACAATTAATACACAAAACAACACCAAATTTATATATTAAACATTATAGTAAACTAATTTTATATTCTTCTGTATGTGCGATATTTTTTATTTACTCACGTTTGCTGCCATACAGGCGTCCCCTGGGTTGCCAGTAGCGAGCTGGCTCAGCACTGCGACCGTCTGTCCAAGTGCCATGGCTTGGCTGTTCTTGTCTGGCAGGTTGGCCAGGTCATTCAGGATCTGCTGTACAGTCAGCGTGTGCACATTGGTTTCTCCGCCGTCGACGATTTCAAATGCTCTAGTAGTCATGTAGCTGATAGTGAAAATAAATTATATTAGTATTAGTTTTTACCGTACGTACTCCTGACGATGGTGGTAATTCTGCTGTAACAGAACTTAACTAAATTAAAACTCTCGCTATCTTTTTCTAATGCCAAAAGAAAATAGCTACAATTTTGGTGCTATCAGTTCTGTTCAGACACGTCAAAATTAAGAAATTTAGACGTGACCTCGGAACATGTCAACTATATAAGCAAAAACTCAACATTTTTTGTATCTTTTCACAGAAATGTAGGTTGGTACTCGCTAAAAATGATTACTATCTCATTTCGGTGTTCGGTATTAGAAAAATATAAGGAGAGTCTAAATGTAGTTAAGTTCTGTTACAACAGAATCAGCACCAATGCGTGTACAACATTTCATGATGATCGGTTGAGTAGTTAAGGCGTGAACACGTAACAAACAAACAAACACACCTTCGCATTTATAATATTAGTAAGGACTAGCTTTTTGCCGCGGTTCACCTGCATTGATGTGATAAATACGTGTCAGAGGCCGTTGAAAATAATTTTGTTTTCTATTCATCGGGAGCAGTTTTTTTTCGCGATGAAAGATACCTCTATCTCTGTACTTTGGACAATGTGTGTACAAAATTTCATGATAACCGGTTCAGTAGTTAGGGTGTGAAAGTGTAACAAACAAACTCATGTTCGCATTTATAATATTATTTAAAATTAAGAGTACTCGTATAGACTATTTGAAACATGTTGACTCACA
The DNA here is from genome assembly GCA_017165845.1 of Thaumetopoea pityocampa. Classification (NCBI taxonomy): domain Eukaryota; kingdom Metazoa; phylum Arthropoda; class Insecta; order Lepidoptera; family Notodontidae; genus Thaumetopoea; species Thaumetopoea pityocampa. Next base: position 4,598 of record WUAW01037105.1, on the reverse strand, counting down.
ATAAATCTGTGATCACGGTCATAGTTAGACCATATCTCACAGAACAACGTGATCTGTGAGGCGAGGCAAAAAGTGTTTTGTACAAAAATTCTCTGGTGAAGATGTAACTGGATGCCCATGCCTTTCCACTCGAAGGCCAGTGGAGGGGATGGAGTAATAAACATCTTCAGCATCAGTTCATCTATTATCCCATCGCAGGGTGCGGTTCCCTTCTCAGGATGTGAGGGGTGAGGCTGTAGTCCACCCAGCTGGCCTAAAGCGGATTGTCAGACTTCTACACACTCTCTAGAAAATCTCTCAGCCATGTACTTGTAATTTTCCTCACCGAAATTTTCCTTCACCGTTTGAAGCGAGTGATAATTAATTATTAAGTTACTAAATATTCAAATGCTTTCGAAAATTTGGATTCAAACTCGAAATCTAAGACTTAGCATCCACGGTCATACCACTAGGCTATTAATGGTGCCGATTTTGTTGTACAAAACTTAACTAAATTTGATCCCTCTCTCTTTCTAATATCAAGCGCCAAAAAAAGATAACAAAGATTTATACGTTTCTGTTAAACGGTTCAAAAAATGTTCCGAAATCACGCCTAAATCTTATCTTAATCCTATCTTAATTTTAACGTTCCTAAACGAAACTGACAGCACCAAAATTGTAGCTATCTCGTATTGGCGTTTGACATCAGAAAAAGATAGGGAGGGGCCAAATTTAGTTAAGTTCTGTTACAACAGAATCGGCAACAGTGCTTCGTATTATAATATAATATTCAACGTTGCTATGGCTGGCCATTTGTGCTCTCACTTTGAGAGAAGACCCGTGCTCTACAGCGGAACTGTGGATTGGGTTGATGATGGTGATGACGACGATGATGGTGATGAAAATTCCTAGGAGATTGTTTCGATGTTTTAGTACTTTTTGGGTTTTGCGTGGGGAGTGGGAGATCATCAATCAGAAGTTGGTAACGCAATTCGGCTAAGTAATTTTAAAACGCAATAAGAGACATTTTTTCCGAAAATGATTTTATTGCATTTTTAGATTAACGTAATAAAGCTCTATTGAATACGCCGACTCCCGTAGGTCTATGATGAATAGAAACCAAGATACGACATTTTTTTGCAAGCGGGTAGAAACGTATGCAGTACAAAAACGGTTTTTGGGCTCTCCTGTAAAATTTCACTGAAAGCACTTACCGACTTTTGAAATTACACAGTCGAATTGTCTGACACTTGCTAGTTTGCAGTAGCCTTCGCCACTGAGTACTCCATATCCATTTCATTCGTACAGCTTAGTGGTACATATCGCGGTACATATTTAAATACGAGGATATGTGGTATATTCGATGTCTGAGCCACACGACCAGGGATCCAGCAGAATACCAGCGTCGGGTATCCTGCCTGACATCGAGCTGAGCTGGGTTCCCATTTAATACTGTTATTTTTTCTCTCTCTTTTCTGTATCTTTATTTTAGTACGGCTATAACTTCTATCAAATAACTTTTTGGTTCTTTCTGACTTTCTTTCTTCATTTCCTTCTTTGTTTCTTTCTTCCATTTCAATATTAATTTAGGAAGCTCTTTAAGGATTAGCCAAATTAGATAGATGATGAGAATAATGTGTGCAGAATAAGATATATGATTCATTGTACTCACCTGGAGACGAGATTGCCATTGTTCCTTGGGGGAGCGACTTCGTTAATGCCATATTGCATCACCGACACCGATGGAGCGGCCAGAGCGCTCTGGTACAGAAACACACGACTACAGTAAAAATAAAATGTAACAAAAATGTAATTAAGAAAGTTTTTTTTAGTTATACTATGCAGTTATAAAGCGTTTATAAAAGTTTTATAAGACAATAGGGTAGTTGATTCAATTTTTAACACGCTTTCATTAGCTTCACCTATTTGTATGTAATGGAATATTTGAACTCGATTTTTACCCACTTTAAACGGTCAGATTAATTTGAAATTTTACACACTTGTTAAGGACCGATGACAATACAATAACTTAATAATGTTTCATAATAAAAAAAATGTTTTATAATTTAACAATTATGTTTTTTATAGATCGAACTAAAAAATTAAAAATATATTATAGTTTAAAAAACTAAAAAAATACGCTTTTATAGTTAATCGAACTAAAAAGTAAAAAATAAAGAATTAAAGAATTCTTCTTAATATAAATTCTTAATATAAGTATAAAATGACTAACGAGAAAATTAATGTCATTGTGGTAAAAGCGTGGGGCGCTTTGTACTACATTTTTACACTAACTCTGCTTTTCGGAATAGAACTAGTAAGTAATTATAACAATTGATGATTGAATTTATATAGCATATAAAATCTAAAATACATAAAAACAATTTAGTAATAAAATAAGTTATAAACCTTTCAAATTTGATAGTTGGGGTAATCGTTAAATTACAAAAAAATTAAAAGTACTGTTTTATGACGTCACCACTATTATTGTGCGGGCATGTGACAGAGACAGCAAGATGTTCCCACTGCGACTCGACTTTTAATAATGTATAAAATAATGTAAAAACTCAAATAAAGGAAATAACCGTAATAGTGTCAGTATAATTAGAATTTACAATGACTGGACGGAATGAGATATGTTTTCCGTAGAAATGTGGTAAGTTCAGTCGAGTCTGCCTGCGATTATCGCTAGAATAGTGTTGCAGCTAGAGTTGTGAACAGTTTTATAGCCAAATCTACTGCAGTCTCCAAGACTGCCTGTCAAGTGTAGAGATTATGGCAAGTACCTCTTTTTTAAGGGTTAGGCCCATGTCCAGTAGTAGACTTTCACAGGTTGATGATGATGATGAATATGATGATATAATCGTAACATCTTCTCGTCAAAAATGCCACAATACCTTAAGACCAGGTTGTTTAATCAGTACGTACGTTACTAGTGATGACATATAGATCCGAGATATGGCCACTGACTATGGGCTTCATAAGAAAGCTCAAGATCGCCCAGCGAGTAATGCAAAGAGCTATGCTTGGAGTTTTTCTGGGGGATATAATCCGTAATGAAGAAATCCGTAGGAGAATCAGTTACTAATGTAGTTCAAAGGATTGAAAAGCTAAAGTGGCAGTGGGTGGGGCAGATACCTTGCAGAACCAATGGACATTAGCCTTTTAAAGTGGCGGAATGGCAACCTTGAACCGGAAGGCGTGAGTTGCGTCGACTAGGTGGACCGATGACCTGGTGAAGGTTACGGGAATTTGGTGGATGCAAGCGGCTCATAGCCGCTCAGTGTGGCAATCATTAAAGGAGGCCTATTTCCAGCAGTGGATTTCTGTGGGGTGATATGATGACCATGACGAAATAAGTACATGGGCTCAGTTGTGCTAGACAAGTATTCATGTACGGTCTACATTGTAGATACCAATGTACTTAACGGAGAAGGAAAACTTTGTGAGGAAACCTGCATGCTCGCACGGGTGTGTGAAGTTTACTAACCGGCCCCAGGCCAGCGTGGTAGACTACGGCATAATTCCCCTTATTATAAGGGTAGGTCCCTACCCCTGTAGTGGGGACGAATATGGACGGCGGGTGATGAATTGGGAGTGATATTTATCTTGATAAATATCACTCTATATTGAATAAATGATATTTATTTTGATAAATATCACTCTATATTGAATAAATGATATTTATCTTGATAAATATCACTATATTGAATAAATGATATTTATCTTGATAAATATCACTATATTGAATAAATGATATTTATCTTGATAAATATCACTGTACATTGAATAAATGATATTTATCTTGATAAATAGCGTAGGTCAGTATGAAAGACTAATCAGCTTAATCCTTACTCAGATTAGGTGACGTTCGTGCTCCTGTAGTGAGGAAAATACAGACTGAAGATGATAATAATTAATTTATACATGTGATGTTACTGTATCGATGAATACTAATATTATAAAGAGGTAAAATTTGTTTGTCTTTAAGTTTGTACGTAGAGGGTGATCTCCGGAACTAATGATCCAATTCAAAAATTTTTTCCCTAGTATTAATCTAGATTATTCCTGAATGCTATAGATTATTAATTATATTTATATCATGCAAATTAGCCGAGCTATCACAATGTTTGTCTAGCAAGTCGAAAAGGAATAGGTTTACGAAGAAATTACGGCGCACGCCCGGGAGGGTTTTCGAATAGACGGGAAGACCACGCGAGCGGAGTAGCGGGCAACAGCTAGTTGTCAATAATCGTGAACAACATTCGAACGAATAAAACATTTCCAAAGCAGTTCTTTCGTCTAGGCAAGATTGGTTTTAAAACTACCTAGAAACAAGAAAACGAAATGAAAACGGCAAGAAATAGAGTGACGCTATGTTAGGTATTCCAGCGCCACATAACAAATGGAGTGACACTATATTAGGTATGCCAGTGCCACATAGGAAACGGAGTGACGCTATATTAGGTATACCAGCGCAACATAGGAAATAGAGTGACGCTATATTAGGTATGCCAGCGCCACATAGCAAATGGAGTGACGCTATGTTAGCACATATCTAGTTAAAACCATTTATACATATGTAAGTATTTAAATACGGTGATGTGGCGATCATTGGG
>WUAW01037091.1:0-10513 GCA_017165845.1 Thaumetopoea pityocampa | reverse complement strand
ATATATATATATATATATATATATATATATATATATATATATATATATATATATGTCTGTGTGTGTGTGTATATATATGTATACACACACACACACAATTACACATACATACATAAATGTATGCACAAATGCAGTGTGTGCACAAATGAATGCACAAAAGTGAATTTTCAGATTAAAATATTAGACGCTAGACTGAAGAGATGCATAGATAGTATATAATTAATCCATCGGAAATCTTAAATCTGAGGGCACCTAAACACATATCCTAGTATCATAATATTTCGGTCGAAGTGTACCTGACCCAGATTTCACGTTTATATTGATTGATTGATTGCAATGGCCTTGAATAGTTCTATTTGGTCTCTGTCAAATAATACCGACGAATCAAGATGAGTTATCCGTTGTGAATTGAAAGAACAACATTGGTTCACCAATGCCCTCATCGAAACATTCACAATGCTAAATTATTTAACGACTACTGCGAATTTTATGTCCGATTCTATATTTCGAATGCGTTGCTACTGATACGAAAGTTCTACAAAATCGGTACACCCACCTCATTTGATGGGGATTAATGATGTTAATGTCATCACTTTGATGAAGCCCACTATTGACACTATTACTCTGGGGGAAGAGGAGAGGTTGCCTGAAAGAAGGCTCTTCAATTTTCAAGTATCAATACCTAATAACATACAGAATATGTCAATAAATCTTTAAATCAAAAGTCATAATTTTCTGCGATGACGGTTATATAGATTAGCGGCTCCTAAACTTTCAATGTTAGAGATAATTAAATAAATTTCTTTTATTTTATGAATCATCGCACACTTACTTGAAAAATGTTACCGATTTGCGGAACTCTGCTGATTCTTTCATGAAATCCACGATGCCGTTTGTCTTACGACTTTGCAAAATTCAAATGTATTTAATAATAGTAAATTTAAAGATATATTTGAGACAAATATGTGTTAATGAATATTTAATATTTAAATTTCAACATAAAAGGTACTTTGCACCTATATCATTTAATTACGAATAACCACTCACTTATAACTTACCTATAAAAATTTATATACACTATTACACTAACTATAAAAAAGTATCCATTAAAATTAATTTATTACGGAAGTTATATAGAATAATGAAATAGGTTTCATTAAAAAAAAATGTCGGGTATAAAAATATAAGAATACAAGAATACCTACTTAAATGTTTCATCCTCAATTTTTTTTAACACAATGAAAATACAGAAGCAAAGACAAATTTTTGACATAAAAATCAACGGAGATATTCACATTAAATTTGGAACACTTTTCATTTTAATAAGTTACATCAAAGTTCGTCCTTGAAAAAGTAACATTTCAGTAACACACCGCGAACTGTTGCAAGCCGCGGATTAAAAAAAAAAAATAATATTCGATGCTCGAATACAGCACACGGCCGACAGAATTTAAAATAATTCACTTACTGTTACTGATATCTGCTGCGAATAGTGCTTTTATGCGATCACGAACGAAATTTTTTGGTAACTTCAGCATGGCTGGCGCAGGAGCCATCCTCTAGCTGCGGTGGCTAAATCACTAGTGGAAACTAGCGAATACCCTTTGACCTACTTCTGAGGGTTCAGTATATAATAATCGGTATGTATAATGTGACCATTAAGTTGTTTGAACCTTAAATGTAGTATGTCCTGGATAAGAATATATCTATTTGATTAAATGGACCCTCCGTTCGTGTTAAGCGCCCCGCATTCGACTCCGGGTAGGAACACGTTTCGCGTGATGAGTTCAATGTGCGTACACGAGTTTACATATTTTAAATATATATATCCGTATAATCAATGTACATATATTAATTCGATGTGTGTCATGCTCACACTATTATTATCGTAAGACTGCCAAAAAATACCATAGAGTATGGCAGATTAATAATTATACAATTACATGATTAATAAAAACTATAAATACTAAAATACATTAACGAATAAAAAGTCTATTAATGCACAAAAACGAAATAAAAATATTGAATATTATTACCTAACAAAATAAATAAATAGATAAAAATAAATCAAACAAAACCAATATAACACATTGAATCATTCGTAAGTATATTGACAAAAATAATAATAATAAGGCAAAACGGTGGCAGGGGTTTAATAGATATCAATCATCTCTGGCAGAAACAACTTTTCACCTTTAAAACATTCTTCCACACTAAATCGCTTACTAGTGACCTACACAAAACTATAACCCACACTGACCATAACTTTACTCCGCTAAATCTGTATGAAAGATGTTTTATACAAAATCCTACAGAAAATGTCCCACAAAAAAAAAATAGAAGACTGGAAAAAGAAGGTACTTCATGGCCGCCATCCTTATGATTTAGAACAATCCCACATAGATAAAAGAGCCTTCAAATAAATGGTTAAAAATAGGTAACTTATTCCGAGAAACAGAAGGATTCATTATAGCCATACAAGATTAGATCATTAACACAAAAAATTATTGAAAACATATAATTAAAGATCCTACCATAGTAAATGATAGATGTCATAAATACCAGACACAACCCGAGACAATTCAACACATTACCGGAGCATGCGTGAGTCTCACACAGACCGATTACTCTCACCGACACAACCAAATAGCGAATATCGTCCATCAGAAACTTGCAGTTAATTATATCCTTATACAAGATAGAAACACACCTTATTATAAATACACACCTCAAACCATATTACAAAATTCATCTCATAAGCTCTACTACGACCGTGCAATATTAACAGATAGGACAATCCACCACAACAGGCCTGATATAGCGGTACAAGATAAAATAAATAATATCACTCACCTCATAGACATTGCAGTTCCCAATACCAATAATATACAAAAGACGATAGTTGAGAAAATAAATAAATACGCAGAGCTAAAAGATGAAGTAAATAGAATCTGCAAGCAAGAAAAAGTGTATGTAGTACCAATAATTATCTCCACTACAGGTGTTGTCCCAAACCATCTACACAATAGCCTCAAATTACTGGACTTAGATGAATCAACCTACATAACTATACAAAAAGCTGCTATACTTAACACCCGTAGAATTGTGAGGAAGTTCATACAGCTCGACGAAAATATACACGCACACACATCCCATGACATAACAACATCTACATAAAACGCCACACCCTGCATCTACTTGGCTTTGCCCGTAGATGTAGTAATACCAGCCAGCGGCTGAGAAAACTTAAACCAACATAATAATAATAATAAATACTCCTCCTCATATACAGACATAACAGAGCAAACACAACAATAACAAATTACCTGTGCGCTTGGCTTAGCCCGTGCCAGGCTTAAACACCGGCATATAGCTGAGAAAACAGAGAGATAATAATATATATTGTTCTCTCCACAAACGGCAAATTAGTACAGTCTTATAAGTTTATTATTAAAAGGAAAGAACAAAACAACATTTGTGAGAGACTGGTCTCTGCACTAGGATAAGAATATCCTGTCAGACAGATAACCAGGCCCCCAACAATTACAGGAATAGAACTTAATATCATCGATAAATATATTAAAAGAGCTTATAAGAAACATGTAATGAGCACACAGTGTAAGAACGGGTGTGTTGATTTGTGTCTGTGTATGTGTGCAGTCGTGCTTATGTGTGTATTCGTTTGTGTGTGTGTGTGTATGTGTGTGTGTGTGTGTGTGTGTATGTTTACGTGTTTACCCGTGTGCAGGTCACATATGACGCGTGTGAAGTTCAATATATATTTATTACTGTGTACTTACATATATAACTTGAAGAGATAACAATTTAGGATATAATTTTTAACAATTCCTCTGTTTGCTCATATGTAAGATTCTGCAACCATGATTTAATTGTAGACTTACATTTACTTTTAGGAAGGTGGTTATAGATACAGGTGGTTATAGATAGGGTATAGATAGTATCGAATTTAGCTTATTATATAAGTAACTGCCGAGAAAACAAAATGATTTACGCGATAAATTCGTTGAAAATAGTTCTGTTGAACAAACTTTACACTTTCCACGTCTTTGATTAAAAACAGATTGATCAAAACTTATTAATGAATGTTGTTTTAACAATGTGTTCATAATATAAAGTTGCCGAATAGTTAGAACCTTACACGATTGGTAAACATCCACGGTAGGATGGAAGAAGGGAAGGGAGTGAGCAACTTTGAGAACAGCTCTTTCAGCACGTTCTAGAGGAAGCAAATACGTTTAGAAATACGCCCCCAGACTGTCAAAATGTATGTCAAAAGAGATTGAGCAAGCGCTAGGTAAGTTGTAAATATATTTGAGTCAGAAACATGACGAAAATCTTTCACAAAAATTCTGTACGGAATGTTGACATCGAAACTTTATTTCGCAACTAAAGAAGTTTCACGTTAAAAATATATAAATTATGTCAAAATTTGTCACGATGAACTTAATTGCGAGCTGATGGGGTGAGTTACAGTGATTAGTGGGGCTTTACTGAACTACTATAACTACTATAACTTAATAGTTAGCTACATTGTACTTACACCGGATAAATTTTTGTTAATAATCGCTTTCAAAGTTTCACAATTGTGTTCGGAGGTACTTTTGTTTTACCGTTTCAACTCTACATTTGTACTGCAGAGAATAGGCTCGAAAATTGTTTAACAAGTTTCATTTAATTTCATCGAATCGGTTCAGAGGGATTTTTATTGTGATTTATATTGTGGCTTCGGTATTTGATAGGGATTTAGATCATTTAAAACTTATGATTAAATAATATTTATTTATATATGTAATATACTTCAATATTTATCAGTTTTATCAACAAAAAACGTGTGGTATCGCTGACAATATTGAGAATTCAGAAAATTTAACCTAGTTCTGCCAATTTCGATTCTTTACTTTTTATTAAATATGTTTTAATTTTTTGTTTACCTACTATAATTTGTGTGTTAGATATTTTTTGTTATTTCGCGGTAAAAGTTCCTAATTTTTAATATTTTTTTTTTATTTTGCTAAAATTCCGCCTTTAACTTGGACTTTATCAGATTCTGAGTACGCGTTTTTAAATTGTTTTATATGTTTGTCTGTGCTACTCTCCGAAACAGCTGCATCAACTTTGATTGGTTTCTTATGGGCAGCTAAACACCCTTTCAGAAAGTACTAATAGTAGTAGGCTATTTTTTATATCGGTTATACTTAGGATTCCTGTGTAATTATAAAAATTAGCGTCAAAATGTTATATATGTAAAATATATCGTCCACTGTTGTAGCGGTGACCCCGAACCAGAAAGCAATATGGGTCGACCCCCAATTAGTTAGACCAGAGATTCCCAAACTATTTTACCTCTTAGACTAATTGGCATATGGCGGTTTCGGATAGACCTCTTACTTAACTAATATTGAATTTATGCAAATTCATCCACTTCTAATGTGTTTCTGACAGCGGGTAGCGATGCTCGCTTCGAAAAATTTAAATTTCTTATTATAATGTGGTCTATATCGACCAATGGGAGTCGGTACGGACCACTTTGGGTATCAATAAGTTAGTCAGGTGACCTGATTAAGGTCACGAGCAATCGGTTAATGCAGGTGGCTTATAGTCGCTTGGAGTTGCGTTCATTAGAGGAGGTTTATGTCCAGTAGTGGACGACTGTAGAGTGATAGGATGCTGATTTAGTCCACACGAATACAGTCGCAGATCATTCAAAGGAAGTCTTTCATTATCATTATCAGCTCGTGGAAGTCCACTGCTGGACATATGGACGCCCCCTCCCCCTGAAATTTGTCATAATTTCCACGCTTGGAAGGCCTCTTGGCGACTGCAGTAGATTTGCTTGATAACTTGATAACTGTTATCTTGGATCATCCCTTAGCTGGTTCTCACAGCATCCGTGCGCAGAGACGGTCTGTCGCTAATATTATGGCGGTGTCACACAGTGAAAATTAATCTAGTAGAACCTAACATAATAATACGCAGTGTGTACGGCCTCTTGTTCGCCGATACACGCTTTATTTAAAGTTTACACTCGGGTTGTTGCTTGAATTTATTTATTTTCTCTATGTTTAAAATATATACGAATGGGAGATGATAATGATTGTGAGCACGCGCGGTTTCCTTGCTAGCCGATCGCGAGCTCCCGCGCCTTGCGAAGGGAAACGCCCGCGTTCACGTGAATTGATTACACAGTGAGAAGAGTTCTATATCCTATAGTCCTTTTACCAAATTCCATATTCCTTGCTTGAGCAAGGAATATGGAATTTGGATAAGATATCTTGAGATATCTTTCTTAATTCATCTTCTTTTCTTGGGAACGCAATGAAACATTTTAATCACTTATAAACCTTATAAAATGGCAGCGTAGCGGTTCACCACACGACATGTCTCGTTTCCCGCGGGGGCGAAAAGTGGAGTTATTTTATAGTAGTCAGTATCCCTCTCCCGATCACGCGGGAGACCGGGGTTCATTTCCCCGCCTGAGAACCAGGGAAAAGACGTGACGGTGTATGTGTGTGTGTGTACGCGCGCGCGTTTGAGCGCACGTGTATGCGTGCGTGTGTGGGTGTGTGTGTAAGAAGAGTTTTGGTATGCGATAATCACATAATATACAAAGTATATAAAACGTCGAATCGCTCATAATAATGTACATGCCGTATATGAAAACGCCGTGAAAATTTTTGTCACTACGTCAGAGTCCCGCGGGACAAACGAATACGGTCAAGCCGATTGGAGATCGCTTGGTCGTCGACGTCGCCGATTCGAGCCGCTCCTGGCAGATTACGATTAAAAGCTTGAATCTGGTATTGGGGAGCCCCAGTCCAAATATGAGATCAGGAGGCTGGAGTTGTACCTTGTAAAGTAGAAAGAGATGTGCTGATGTGAAATACCGTTTCAATCTTTCGAGCACACCAAACTTTTTATAGGCCAGCTTGGCCATTTCAATCAGATGGTCGCGGAACTGAACGTCGCTTGTTATATTAACGCCATGGATCCCAATGCTTGAAGCGTAGTGTCTTCGAAACGGGGTGAGACGACAAAGGGATTCTTTTTAGCGGTGAATGCGCCATGACACCTTTGTCTTCTTAGGGTTAAATTGGACTAAGTTATATTAAGGTCAGTGAGTACTTAGTCTTTTTGCCTCTGTGGTAAATAGACTTAAGTATACGGGTAAGCGAGCCCGGCCCCCTGAGCCACCACTGTCTCGTCTTACTTTTTCTGAGCTAGTAGTATCTTATAGCCTATAGTCCTTTTCCCAAAATTCATACTCCTTGCTTAATACATCTTTCCTACCTCATCCTCTTTCCTTTCCTCTCCACAAACCGAAGGAACGCAATGAGAACTTTAACGTTTATGAAACTTATAAAATGGCGGCGTCGTGATTCGTCACCTGAGACATCTCGTTGCCCGCAGCGGTGAAATGTGGGCAATTAAACAATTGTAGCAGATCGAAAGAAGTAGTCTCTGCCCAGTATGTACTATAATCTCTGCCTACCCTTATCAGATATTGGACGTGAATGTATGAATGTTTGTGTTGTTTGTGTCTGTTGGTGACATGGTCCACGGAATTCCACCTCGATTGGATCGAACATGTCTTGAAATACAAACGTCTTATTACACAACTAGTGTTTGCGATTATCGATGTTTTATGAGCGCTATGCCTTAAACAGGGTAACCATGTCACAGATATATATAATGCGCGTAAACCTACAGGTTGATTTCTATGTGTTTGAAGTAAAGTGGTGTTTAATGGGTCACCAATATTATTGGAGAAGGAAACCCTTCGGTGGCGAGGACGTTGTTGCTTCAAACTTGTGCCGACCGGACATTATAGTTGTTCTGCTCTAAATTTAAGTCGCATTTAAGTCGCAATAGTACCCTTAAGACTGTAACAGTTTTACCAAAATGTACTCCTGGGTTTTGATTTTTGCGGTTTGTAGTTTAAGTTCGAATAAACAAACAAACATCTACGGATTTTCTTTCAGAATCCCTTAATGAGTCTGTGTGAGTAGGTTCTTTTTTTAAATATTTTTGATTTAAAAAATTTGACATTTTACAATTTTATAGAAGTATAGATGGCTGAGCTAATTTTTTTACATAATTTTTGCTATTGTAATGGCCATTTATCGATGCTCCTAATGTAAAAGTTTACAGGACATTAATATTTTTTAGATTAAGATTTTTCTTAGCAAAACATAGGCCGCGATTTATGCCTGTGTGATCTTTTGCACAGACCCCGGTTGTGTTTGGGCTGAATCATCTTTACACGTTCTTAAAATAAAGCCATCATTAGGCTAATATTAACGGCGAACAGCCGATAATCTTCGGGTGTAAGATATGCCGTTCTCCGAAGACCTATTCGCTATCAAAGTGCCCCAGTCTCCACTTCCATTTCACAACACCGATACACAGTGGTTTTGGATAAATTCATCTTATATAGAGGCTTGATATACAGAGGCTTATTTCAAACCCATGTACAGACTATATTGTATATGACAATGTTTCAACGGAGAAGGAAACCTTCGTGAAGCAACCTGCAGGGACGCGTGGGTGTGTGAAGTCTACCAACCCGTCCCCAGGCCAACGTACTTTGACCTAATCCCCCTTCTGATTAGGGGAGATCTGTGCCACTGTAATGGAGATGAATATGGACCGGGGTTAAAGATGATATCGACCGTTGAAAGGTAATAGGAGATAAGTGACATTTTGGTCTTAAATGAGTTATGTATGCCATCTTACTTAAAATTTTCCACTTTTTCCAATGCGCTTACTCCCATGGCCATACAATGATTTTTTTGTCACTTATGCCCATTTAAAAAGCCTTTATTGATTGGTCCGAACAAAATCAATTGATCTAAGGGGCATAAAACCCCATAAAATAACGTCGAATCAAATAATAAGCGCTTTGCCAATTAATGCTTTTATTCTTCTTATTTCCAGAGCTGTTTCTATTTTCACGATATGACAATAAATTAAGAAATTATGTCCTTTTTTCTGCAGTTTTAAACTTTAAACTGTTCTCCTGAACAACTTTGGTTTTTGTCGCTTATACCCTATTACCTTTCAAACGTCGATATACATGTTTGTTAGCACTAAAATAGCTGTAAGAGCCGCAATCGTTGGTTATTAAGTAGTTTTTCACTGTCGTTTTACCACTCATCGCCCGCGTAGGCCCTACGAATGCGAGCTTGCTACGCAGCCATCACCGAGGCGTTCGGTCGTCCCGTCTACAGTCAATGTCACTTTTGCTTATTCGTGGTAGACCTCTGATTTCTATCCTACGTTTTATATGAAATGAAATGAAATTTATTAATTACACCATCATAAGTAACAGTATCATAAGATAGGATATAAACATAAAGCGGTCCTAGAGTATACATATACCTATGAGGTGCTTATTTATCGAAGCTTTTTATTCTAACTATATATGTTAAACCATTTATACACAAAATATAATAGAAGGAACTATGCCCCACTTCAAGGTGGTTTTGTGCCATGGGCTTGCACAGTTGAATTACATATTAATATAAAGTACTGAGTTAGTACAGTATCAATCTGGTGTTTTCATATATTTGTGTTGAATGAGTGAGATTTTACAGGAGGTCCAATTGTATGATTCTGAGACACCTAAAATTCTGTTTTATTAAAAGATTTTTTCTGTTACCTTAAGTCACCTTAAGTCTTCTTGCATCCACTTCCTCTTGGTGGCGGTGGTAACGATCAGAATTATGATTTTGACATAAATGAATAAAAAAGATTACTACTGTAGTTGTAAACTTGATGCACGAATTATCGGTACCTTTCTTCGAGTGATAACAATAATTTAGCTTCTAGGGTATGCTAAACATCACAATGTGCAAATAACTCCACCAATCGAAGATCTAGAGAAAATATTCATCATCATCCCCAGTCTATATTCGTCCCCACTACAGGGGCACGGATCTCCCCTGATCAGGAGGGGATTAGGCCGTAGTCTACCACGCTGGCCTAGTGTGAGTTGGTAGATTTGACAAACCCATACGAGCATACTGGTTTCCTCACGAAGTTTTCCTTCTTTATTAAGTACATTGGTATTTACAATTTAGACCGCATGTGTATTAAAATAGTAACTCAGTGGTACGGGACCGGGATCGAATCCACGACCCTTCGATAGTAAGCCGTGTCTAACACCACTACACCACCAATGCCTTTAACAACATCATAACATATACGATTTGATAATACAGATGAAGAGTACACCGACACATAATTTTCATTTTTAAACACCCTGTATACTAAGGTTCATTAGGTAAGCGGCGCTAAAAATATTTTTCTGTTAATACACCTCTAAAGTAAAACACTACTATAGATATTATTACTGCATGTCATATGGCCCAAATTGTGGGCATGGTTCTTTAAATCTTTCGAATTAAATAGCACTACTTCCATCTTTGGCGTCATCATCAAAAATATGGCGGATAGTAAAAAAAAAATATATATATATATATATGTATATATA
>WUAW01037084.1:0-10457 GCA_017165845.1 Thaumetopoea pityocampa | reverse complement strand
TTTTTGTAATTATTGTGATAATTGTTTATTCCATGTAAATGTGTGTGCAATAAAGTATATTCTATTCTATCAAAGGCCATTTTTATCATGAATGTAGTAAAAACTCAGGTATCTCATTTGATGATAAGTGGCCACTGCCACCCACATTTATCTACGGGTGATTAGAGGCACGTTCATATAATAATAATCTATCTACACTATTATAAGATTTTTAAATATAAAATATTGTAAATCAAATATATTAAAAAAAACTACTCAGATCAACTAATTAAAGGCTTCTGAAACCAAATCCGTCGATGTTGGTTTGTTTGTTTGTTAAAGCTTCACGCAAAAACCAGCGGGTACATTTTGGTTAAACTGTTACCATCTTAAAGGCACTATTCCGACTTAAATAATGCGCCATGTTTCATCAAAATCAGTCCAGTAGAATTGAAGATACAGCTTGATCACTGTTTTAGTAGCCGCCGCTAAGGTACGAGAGGTCAAGTAAAAGTGGATTAGGTTTTTTATATAAATCTATGATTGTGTCGGGATTTCCCATGTAGCGGATAACCGACATTCACGCGGGCGAAGCCACGGGCAAAAGCTGGTATATAGATAAAAATCCATGACTCGGGTACAAACATTAAAGATCATAACACAAAGTTTGCCCCTACTGGGATTCGAAGCCAGGACCAATTGGCATAGAAAGCAGAGACATTACTTCTGAACCAATCAGTCGTCATATATTATTATTTATTAATTTTCTCCTCTATAAAAAGAACTTTACTATAATAATATTGTATACTAGCTTTTGGCCGCAGTTTCGCCCGCGTGAATCTCGATTTTCCGCTACACGGGAAATCTCAAAACAATCATAGATTTATATAAAAAGCCATTGAACCACTTTTACTTGACCTCTTGTACCTAAGCGGCGGCTACTAAAACATGGATCAAGTTGTAACGTCAATTCTACTGGACCGATTTTGATGAAACGTGCCGCAGTATTTAACTCATAATAGAACCTTGAAGAATGTAACAGTTTGATTAAAATCACCAGCCAGCGACCAGTGGGCAACTGGTTTTGCGTGAAGCTCGAACAAACAACAAACATCGACGCGTTTGGTTTCAGAGGCCCTGAATCAGTCGAATTGGGTAGTATCTTTTAAAAAACTTTGATTTACAAAATTTGACGTTTAATAATTTTATAGTAGTATAGATAGATATCTTAAGCTGAATCCGCGCCTGCTCGGGGTGAAGTTGAGGTGCACACGGTGCCGCGGTGGGAGGGGGCGGGCCGGTGCTTGATTGGCGCTATGAATGTGAGCGGATTGCTCGCGCCGTCCGCCCCCGCTGTCGCAGCCCGCGATCGCTTCCGCTGTGGACAGCCCCTTAGTAGCAATGATCACCAATAGTTACAATCGCTACAATCACATTCAGGACATACATACATACCATCACACCTATTTCCCTAGATTCTCCGGGAATCGAACCCCGGTCTACGACGTGACAGGCGGGTATACTGATTACTACACTACAGAAGAATTGGGGTAAGCAGCGACCACTTCTTTCCACTTGTTACGAGCAAAGTAGCCCACTTTTCAACCCCCGCGGGAAACAAGATGTGTCGGGTGACGAACCACAACTTTCAGGATACATGTAAATATTATATTTTTCATATACACAAAAATGAATGTTTTTTTGTTTGTTTCGTATGCGTTCCTAAACCGCTCAACTGTTTGCGATGAAACTTTGTTAAACGGTTGTGCGCTCGCCCGGGAAAGTTTCAGAGTTGATAAAGATTCTAGTGGTTAGAGGAACAGTCGTGTATTCTCTTTCTGCTTTTAAATAGTAATAAACTAATCTAATCTATTTTTATGAAGCACTAGGTTTTGTCCGCGGCTCCGTCCGCGTGAATGTCGGTTTTCCGCTACATGGGAAATCCCGACACAATCACAGATTTATATAAAAAGCCTAAAATCCACTTTTACTTGATCTCTCGTACCTTAACGGCGGCAACTAAAACAGGAATCAAGCTGTATCTTCAGTTTTAGAGAGCAGATTGTGATGAAATATGCCGCAGTATTTAAATCGGAATAGTATTTTTAATATAATAAATTTTCTTTTAAATATTTTTCATTTACAAAATTTAAAAATTTTATAACAATACAAATTAGATATATGAACGTTCTAGAAAAGATTGTAATTAAATTTATAAAAGCCCATATTTTTTAATCAGTTATAAAAAACGAGTGTCATGCTAAACCTTAAAATAATTTGATGTAGAATTGTATCTCAGAAAAGCCTACAAAAATGTTCCCGACAGCATGTGTCTTGCTTCTGAGGTTGAAACTGAGGTTTGACATTGCTACAGTAAACATATTTATCTTTTACATATTAATAAACAATTAGATTATTTACGAAGCTATTCTGTCCAATATATTATTGACCTACACCAAGTTAAATACGTCATAAATACGCTAAATAACTTGGGCATTTTTAACTGGATAAAGATTAAAATTACCCTTTGCATTCGTAAAATGAATACTTTTGAAATTATAACAGATTCAAAATTACGCACAACAAATTATAACTTGACTGCGTGACGAGACTTTCGAAGCCTTGTGACCGACACGGTATTAACCCTTATCAAATTAAGCGTCATCAACATCAACATCGGCCCATAAATGCCCACTGCTGGAGACCACTGCTGGACTTCTCATTAAAAAAGAGGGATTGCCATAATTCCCATATCTTCTATATCGCAGTAGATTTTGATTAATTAGCAGTATAATGCTGCTGTCCATGTGAAAAGATGGAGTGACTCTATTATTACGCCGGCGCCACACACCAAATTAAACCTATTTGGTTATAAATTTAGGTTTAAATTCGATCGGAACTTGTAAATACTTGGTGGTCTTTAAACCTATATGACGCGATATTAGTAAAATACACACGTGCGAAGCCGGGGCGGTTCGCGAGTTATTACAGTTGTATACAGTTATTGTAGTACAGTTACAACCTGATTACAAAGCACACATTTTCCCCGTCCGTTTAAAATACATACACACATACATACAATCATGCCTTTTGACCAGTTCTCCGGCGGGGAATCAAACCTTGGTCTTCCGCGTGACAGGGGCTACTGACCATTATACTACAGAAGAATTGGAGTAGACAGAGACCACTTCCTTCCACTTGCTACGAGCCAAGTGCCTATCGGTAGCCTACTTTTCGGCCCCGTAGGAAACGAGACGTATCGGGTGGCGAAACACGACACCATTATTTTTATAAGATTCAAGTGTTAAAGTTCCTCACTGCGTTCCCACGAAAAGGGAAAAGAGCAAGGAATATGGAATTTTGGAAAAGGACTATAGGATACTACTATCTCGGAAGGAGTAGGAGGAAACAGTAGTAGCTCGGGAGGCCGGGGTCGCTTACCTGTATACTTAAGTTTATTTACCAGAGAAACTAAAAGACTAAATACTCGCTGACCGTATAAAATATGAACTTATATTAGTCTGCATACACCCCGTGTCTGTTAAACCCCTGTACTTACTTGCACCTAATATCACTCTACGCCCAACCTATTTAATACACACACATCTGCTGATGGAATCTCGTAGATGCTAACCCATGTGAGTCACGTTTTCAATAACCCACAGTTTTAGCTTCATAATTTAACCGAAGCTAATATCAGAGATTTCATTTTGTTACGATATTCACAATTATGTAAGGCAGTGAATTTTTCAGTTAAGTCAAGAAATCTTTTTCATACGCTAGCTGAAACCCACTGCTTCGTTTCTAATAAATCTTGTGATGATGATCGCGATAATGATGAAATCGTTATAATCACAGTATAGGCCATATTCATCTTTCACATCATGTATCCTGTATCAGGTAAACAGCCAAATTTCAAAGGAATCGGTTCATCGGTTTAGGCATGAATAAGGAAAAACTGACAGAGAAAAACAAACTCCCGCTTTTATTATATACTAGCTTTTGCCCGCGGCTCCGTCCGCGTGAATGTCGATTTTTTGCTACATGGGAAATTCCGACACAATCACAGATTTATATAAAAAGCTTAAGGACTACCTTTAGTTGAACTCTCGTACCTTTACGGCAGCTACTAAAACAGGGATCAAGCTGTATCTTCAATTCTACTGGACTGCTTTTGATGAAACATTCCGCAGTATTTAAGTCGGAATAGTACCTTTAAGACTAACAGTTTGACCAAAATCTACCAACTGGTTTTTGCGTGAGGCCCGAACAAACAAACAAATATGGACGGATTTGGTTTCAGAAGCCTTGATTAGTAGATCTGAGTAGTTTTAAATATCTTTGATTTTTGAAAATTTGTCATTTAACAATTTTATAATAGTAAATAGAAATATTAATGTTAAAGTGTAACTTAATACAAAAACTCAACTAGACTTTAATATGTATATAGACTTTAATAAATAATGTCCACCCAAGACCTCTCATTATAAACGGTAACTTAGTGGTAGAGAGTACCGAATACTAGCGTATTGAGAGAAGTGGATATTAATCACCTGTGTCATACATCAACACAAATACATAATTATTACTGTGATGCAGAATGATAAACCAACCACATTGTATTCGTCTGATAGGTAGAGTGCATCCATATTCCTATGGTAAACACCTACCTTACGTCAGCATTAGATGAAGATTGGTAGAAAATGCGTTAGGCATTAACTCCGCCCATATGTCATTAGTGTATGAAGTCAAAATATATAAATTGAACGTATCTACAAGTATCATTCGTGCACTAAAAATTGTCGATGGCTTTCCATGATGAATAGTTTCTCTGTGCTTGCGCAGTCTATATATATATAAAGCAGAATCATGACTGGACTCTTTCTTAATCACAGTCGTTTATAGATAATTTCATTCTTATTATGCTACGGATGAATGCAAGCGTGAGTTTGCTCTGGATATTTACATACATACATTACATGCCCTCACGCCTATATCAGAGTGGGGTAGGCAGACACCACAGTACGCAACATATCATGATCCTGATACACCTCTACACTTTCGTCGATTAAGAGTGCTAGAACCTTTTGGAACGAGTTGTTGATTTGATCAAGGTAGGTTTGCTCTGAATATTTGTATTAATTTTATTCTTTTATGGTGCTTTGGTCGAAGACCTAACCAATTTCTTCCATTTGTCTCGAAAGAAATACCTATTGGAACTAATGGTGCTATGTGCTTGATTGAGGGCATCTAAAGAGTATTTACCTGGACCAAATAAATAAAGCAATTTGAGAATTTATAAATGTGGGTAAACTGAAAGTGGTGTTGTAGAATCCGTAGTATGGAGCCAGCCTACCCCCATGAAATAACGACATTGATGATTGCAATATTTTCAAAAGTCTTTTAGTATATAAGATTAAATAAAATAAATGAAATAAATATATTAATTAAATTATAAACTCTCTTGTCCGAATAAATGGATTTTCTTTGTTTCTGTCTAAAACGAAGTCCTTTTAAAAGACTATGTGACACATGACGATATCAAAACTACAGACAAATTAAAAATACTAAAAAAGAGTTCATAAAGTTAAGGCTCGCATTAAGTAGGGTTAGTTCCTCGGTGCGTTTACGCAACGCATAAGCTGCAGACGCTGCGCTGAGGACATACACGCACGGTACACGGTAACACAGCGCGCTTACACCAAACAAAAACATACATACAAACGCACATGCTCCATGTTTATATGTACCTACACACTTCTACCATCGGAAGGCTCGTCCTTAAGAACAAGTGGCAATGTCCGGCGCGGCACCTGACGTCGCCCGCCGATCGGGCGCACTCTCACCGCACTCGCCTCATATTATTAACGACGTGTATTGTGCCCGCGCGGGCGAGCGGCCTCCTCCGCCGAAGGTGGGGTGGTATTAAATTCCGACAGCTACGTGATAAATCGAAATTGGAAAAGTTTAATAATGTTCGGTTGCTCCGAAAGCAATAAAACCGTTTATAAACGGGCGCGAGCGAACGAGACGGGCAGGGACGCCCGCCTTCTCGGGACTTTTAGGGACTCTTAGGCGAGGCCGGCCGGGCTCGCGGGCCTTCAATTGATTTCCCCGGTAGCTTGATGAAGTGATAAAGCCGTCGCTCCGGCTGGAGGTGCACACTCTAACTAACCGTCCAACGAAACAAAAGTATTTACGTCATTATTTATAACACATTATTTGACACTGCGTTATCAGTCACTAATGCTCTGGACAGGTTATAGAATGTTCTCGTAAAATGACAAATCAAAATATTTGATGACGCGTGACGAATGCTTCTGCAGCTACTGACAGCAGCTTATCATCATTGTGAAGCCTCGGTCACTCTGATAAGAGTATACGACTGACGAGACAGAGAGAGGTGGATTATTTCATTTAATTAACAGATCTCAACAACATTTTATATGCACGGACAACCCTAAACAGCAATTGATTTCTTTTGAGAATTGAATTGAAATACTTGCCGATGTTCACGGCATTAACAAACACACACGTTGTTTTTCATTTGTTCTTAACTACAGTAATCGGTCCGCCGAGCGAGCCGTATCAATCATTCATTGTGCCGCGCGCCAAATGGTATTTACCAACTATTAATTTAGAAATATAATTACAATCACGAGCTCATCTTCCACATTATTGGTTGTGCCAATTATTAATCAGTGGATTTATCATTATTTACTCAGCTAACGCAATAATTACGGTGGCGAGAGTGGGGGGGATGTCAGGGGGTGTTTACCCCCTGCCACCGAGCCCGTAACGATATATCACTTACTCCCTTAGACGCCACACTCTCTTACTATATCGTTAACAAAAATAATACAAATCTAATATTTTCTTTTTTACCATAATTCAGCGAGTACTTGACTAGTATCTCACCTGGTGGTAAGTGGAGATATAATCTTGAGTGGTAAAAGGCATTAGCTTAATAAAAACCTATTCACTCTTGTCTTAAAGAAATGTAGGTGACATTAAAATCGGACTAAATACTGACGCAGGAAAACTATTCCAGTTTTTGGCTGCACGTATTATGAATGTAGAAGCAAGTCGCTTCGTAAGGGTGGCAGAAATGTCTACGATATAGAGGTACGATATAAGGTGATACCCCACCGTACGTCTAGTAGTTCGATGGTGAAAGAGGGATGGAGGAATTAGATCGCGTAATTCCTGTGCACACTCTCCAAAATGCATCCTATAGAATACTGAAAGGTTGCCTACACTACGCCTGTGCTTAAGGCTTTGTAGATTGGTCTCAACAGAGAATGGTCACCAATAAGTCTCATTGCGCGCCTCTCCACAGAATCCAAGGCTGCTAGGTGGCATTTTCCAGCTCCAACCCATAAATCTAGCAGTACTCCACAAACGACCGGACTTGCGCTTAGTACAGCATAAGCAGCTGACCCGGTGTGAAATATCGGCAGATTTCACTAATGTTATTTTTCCATAAATTTCCTCTTTTTACTTAAACTACTCCATATTCTTCCATATATAGTCAAATTATAGAACTCCTATAGTATAAAAATCTTCAAGAAAAACCTTCTACAAAACCGGCAACTAAATGGTAATTCCTGATCCTCTGACGTTACAGCTGTCCAGAAGAATTGGTGATTGCTTAATATCAAGCGGCACGCACGCTCGTTAATCCTCCAGCAGATGTTACTGGTAGTGCCATCCGTAAAGGCTTCTGATTTATACACATAATCTAATAACCTCTATAAAAATCTTGAAATAATGAATTGTAATTTAAAATTATAACAATTAAAATATTCTGTTGTATTTAAACTGTCTATGTTCTGGTCGAGTCACGTATAATCTTACATATTCGAGGTAATCTTGGCGTCGTGTCGTGCAAGCTCCAGGAGGGTTAATTAAGGTGTTTTGGCAAGGCAGTACGGCGGTAAATAACACCTCGGTATGATTGTCCATGAAACACGGCTTCGGTCGGAGCTACCTAAGGAAGCGCTACTATATATAATGATCTGGATGCCGTTGGCTTAGACAGACATGTCAGTTGACTCACTATTAAAGACGTTACGAGTAAGAAAGCAAATCTAAACAACAAACGCCGAGATCAGTAACGCCAGAAAGGTGAAGACGATGGTAGTGAAGTACACTTTATGGAATTTTTGGAACTTAAAAAGATTTAGCACCATTTTTAAGAAACATGTAAATTTACTGAAGCACACTCTGGGGGCTTACAATAACAAAAACCGGATCTAAAATCTCAAATCACGGTATTTCCTGACGAATACTATTTCGGTCATCGCATAACGTAACCAGAACACCTCAGTCTACTTTATTGGATTGTATTCGTCATTCGTTCACTAAAACTACCTCAGATGATATCAGTTACGTTACTTATATAATCTTATTAAATACAATAACTCTTCTGAAGTCTGAAGCCATTAATTAATTATCCGATTTGATCTACCTTTCTGCCTTTGTCTTAGGAGACGAGGAAATATATTTTTTGTAATAAGCAATACGCTGAATATTATTTACATATTCAAATAAAGTCTATACAAAACTCCTGTTTTTAATTATAAACTTAATTTGCTTATGATAAATCTATGGAAATTTTTACCTCGAGTTCCAACCCTCTATAGCGCTAAGGGTAGAGTAATTACTTCTTTTCTTCGTAATAAAAACGGATTAAACTTTGCTTAGGGCGGACCCATTCATTTTGTTTACAATTCAGAACGGCTGTGTTAAGAAAAAATCTAATTTACGCCGACCATTTGGATGTACACACTTATCTGATTTGAGATTAAAATTTAATTATATGATTACAATAGCTGAATATAAAATAATAAACGAAAAAGCATTTTAAACCTCACTACTGGGTTTTTAATATGTAATTACGTCTGTCTTTCTGTCTGACCATTTGTATATCTCTCCATTTAGCTCTTCGCGTCTCGCCTCCTAAATCTTTGGGTTACGTATGGGCCTTATTCACCAAGAAATTTCACAATCAGTGGAGGTTTGTTAAATTCCAAGCGGAATTGCTGTACTTATATCAGGACAGCACCCACGGAAAGAGATGTGATGATGTGAGTGAAGACTATCAGCATAGAATAAATACTTCTCCGTCCTGATAATCACCAAGAATAAAGATAATAGAAGAACATAAGGCACCACACAGCGAATCAGCCATATTGAAGGGATTTATAAAATAATAGTAAAGTAATAATGTTTGTTGTAGTGCGTTTGGGGAATATGAGAGAGCCTTAATTTGATAGAGACCTAAGCGGTGCTTCGGTCTCTTCTTTCGGAGTTTCTAAACAGGTGAACCTATTAATTCATATGTAGAAGACCAAGGTATACAACCATATTCGGCTTCACCCAATAGTTTTGGATAGCTCTGTTCTTGAAGTTGTTTCAGAGTACGTATCCCTGGGACAAGTCGTCCAGCTAGATAGATTCAACTTCGAGAAAGAGATCAGTCGTTGAATCCAACTTAGCTGTCAAAAATAGCGCAACGTCTAAGACTAAGGTATTCAATCAGTGTGTGTTGCCAGTGATGACTTACAGATCCGAAACAGGGTTACTAATTATGCGTCTCATAAGAAAGCTCAAGCCATCCAGCGAATAATGGAGAGCTATGCGCGGAGTTTGTCTGCGAGACAGAATCCGAAATGAAGAAATCCTCAAAATGACTAGAGTCACCGACAAGCGCAAGGGAGTTAAATAGCTGGACCAGGCATGTAGTTTGCAGAATCGACGGATGTTAGGGCTCTAAACTGTTTCAATGGTAAACTCAAATTGGAAAGCGTCATGTGGGTCAACCTACGACTAGGTGGACGGATGGCCTGATTAAAGTCGCGAGTAACCGACCACAGCTGGACAGAAAGTAGCTCACAGCTGCTCATTGTGATGATAATTAACAGCCTATGTCTAACAGTAAACATGTCTCAGCTCATATGAAGATGATGATGAATATAATGATGTGAGATGAACTATCAGTGACACAGTAAAGACACGGGTTTACTGTGCAAATTCAAGCAGATTCTTTGTGTTTTACTGCGACTGAAAAAAATCCATATTAAAATCAGTCGGTAACTGAATAGTTAGCAACTGATTTTAATAAGGAACCGCTAACGTGCACGAAACGAATAAATTTGTGACGGTAGGAGTTGAGTCAAATCTTTATTCATAATAGCATAAGACGCAGAACTTACGCCAAACTATTTTCCTAGTACGACCGAGTTGTAAGCTTTATGTATCCCTTAATTTGATTAGTCATTCGCACAATCTGTCCAATTCCTCGTTCAATTAGCCGTGCAGAGTCAAGCGGCGATCTAATAAAAAGAAACACAGATAAATGAGCGCTTAATTTGTTTCTCTGTTGGACACAGAGCATTGATATCAATTATCAGGAAGCTGGATGTTATTCTATAAGCGAATTGTCCCATAAAGCCGCTAATCCGGGCGCCGGCGGA
>WUAW01037078.1:0-10406 GCA_017165845.1 Thaumetopoea pityocampa | reverse complement strand
TATATATATATATATATATATATATAATTATGGGTGTGCGAAATGACGCGCGATGCCCCCACTGCGTGCCGAGAGACAGCACGCGGCGCCCCACTGGATGGACTGGAAAAATCAAATATTTCGTTCCCAATTGAGGGAACGTAGTCAGTGATCAAAGAGTTTTCAAAAAGTATACTTTAAAGTATACTTTTTGAAAACTATATTATACTATATATAATAATACTTATTAAGTATATATAATATTGTACATCACAGTATACAAAGCGAAAACTACTTATATTATACACTGTACAAAGCACATAGGCGGTTTAGTAGCTTTAGACATGAACTTCGATCTGGGTTAATTCTAATTCATGTACGGGCTGCATTGTAAACAGAAATATGCTTAATGAAGAAAAAAACTTCGAGAATAAACCTATTTATTAGTGGTGTTCAGTCTACTAATCCGAACTGGTCCACCGTAGTAGACTACGGTCTCATCCCCCTCCAGATTGAATAAGGTCTGTGCTCCCATAGTGAAAACACATACCTACAGAATAGGGATGAAAATGCAAAGATCAAATTCATGTATAGCTGACAGACACTACTTAAATTTGCCCTAGAGCCTTGCAAAAATCTAAATATAAGCGGTTACCATCACAGAACTTCACAGTTATTGGTTTCTAATTATTTTGTATTTAATATTCTACGAGTTTAAAGCCAAGTTTCAAGTTAACAATTAAATTTTCTATATTAAGGATATTTAAAAAAATGACTCGGACCAAATCCGTCGATGTTCCTTCGTTTGTTTGTTCGAGCTTCACGCAAAAACCAGCAGGTGAACTTTGGTCAAAATATTATTTTCTTAAAGGTAACTAATTCGACTTAAATACTGCGGTATGTTTCATCAAAATCGGTCCAGTAGAATTGAAGATACAGCTTGATCCCTGTTTTAGTAGCCACCGTTAAGGTACGAGAACTCAAAAGTGGTCCTAAAGCTTTTTATATAAATCTATGATTGTTTCGGCATTTACCATGTAGCGGAAAACCAACGCTCACGCAGTCAGAGCTGCGAGCAAAAGCTGGTATCGTATAAATTGACCAACTTCTTTGGATTCCGCTTATTAACGACAGGACATAATTCCTTGGTATAACTGTGGAAAGTAGAGTATACATAGAAAGTCAATAATCCAATTAAATAAGACGCTACTTCTTAAGTCTTGAATTAAGAAATGACAACCAAAATATTTAATAAATGAAACAGTTTGTAATTCACAAACTTTCCACAATACTCCCGCACAAAATATTGAATTAATAACTAGTTCCATTAGTACACCGCGGTGCGGGGTCTTTTGTAACGCGATACGCCGCAGGCGCAGGCGCCGGCCGAGCGCTCACTCATGCGCAGACGACAAAAACGCGGCACATCCTCAGAATAACCATTAGCGATAAGAATATATCATTCACATTCATACATAATTTTAAAATTTTAATAGTCGTAACTATCTATATTATTATAAAATAATTAAATGTTAAATTTTGAAAATCAAAGAAATTAAAAAAAAAACACTACTCAGATCGATTAATTAAGAGCTTCTGAAACCAAACCGTCGATGTTTCTTTGTTTGTCTGTTTGCTTGAGTTTAACGCAAAAACCAGGGGATAGATTTTGGTCAAACTGTTACTAAGTTAAAATTACTATTCCGACTTAAATACAGCGGCATGTTTCATCATTATTGTTTTAGTAGAATGGATGATAAAGCTTGATCCCTATTTTAGTAGGCGCCGTTAAGGTGTGAAAGCTCAAGTAAAAGTGGTTTAAGGTTTCTTATAGAAATTTGTATTTGGTTTCAAGATTTCCCATATTAAGCAAACGCTAGTCGTCTAATAATAGGGAAAATTAACCTAAGGTTAACACTCACTAATTAATAGAAAACATACATACACTCACGTTGATACCCCATAAGGGTAGGCAGAGGCTATAGTACATACTACATACACATACGTATATACAGTCACGCCTCTTTCCCATTGGGGTAGGCAGAGACCACCTCCTTCCACCTGTCACGATCGTTTAATGTAATAAAGTGGCTATTCGCAGTACATATTTCGCTTCCGCGGGCAACGAGACTTGTCGGGTGGCGAACCACGACGCCGCCTTTTTATAAGGTTCAAAAGTGTTAAAGTTACTCATTGCGTTTCCATGGCTTAGTGGAGAGGAAAGGAAAGAGAATGAGGTAGGTGGTAGGTGTAGTGAGTAAGGAATATGGAATTTAGGAAAAGGACTATAGGATACTACCATCTCGGAAGGAGTAAGAAGAGCCAGTAGTAGCTCGGGGGGCCGGGGTCGCTTACCCGTATACATAAGTCTATTTGCCGGACAGGCTAAAAGACTAAGTACTCCCTGACCTTCATCATCATCATTTTAGCCCGTAGCTATCCACTGCTGAACATAGGCCTCTCAAATGAAATTCCAGCGCGACCGGTCCATAGTCACCTGCATCCGGCGAGACCCAGCGATACTAACGATCCTAGCGATCTCCCTATAAATAGATGCAAAAGATGAAAATTTACTTCTTTTAAATTTTAATAATTATGTAGAAATAAATAGTTGCAGAAGGTATAACGTTTAATGTTTTCCCGCAGTAGTTACAGAAGAAGATCCAGTTTAATAGTTTGCTTAGTACCATTTATTATTTGTCTAGTATTATTAATTTCAACTTTTTTTAGCAGGATCCTTTTGCTGGCTCCATTTTATTTTCAAGTTTCTTTCTCATTGGCCTGATATTTCTGATTAGATGCTTCCCGTTATTCTGTTGACCTGGACTTCCTATCTACTCGAGAACCCTCTCGGGCGTGCGCCATGATTTCTTCGTAATCGTATTGCTCTGCGACTTGTTAGACAAAAATTGTGATAGCTCGACTAATATGCCAGATATAAATCCGAAATAATACGGCTTCTTATCAGTGAAAACATTTTTAGAATTAGATTATTACTTTTAGAGATTAACCCGCCTCTACATTAAAATTTTTAAAGAAACAAATTTTACCTTTTTATAATATTACTAGCGTTTGCACGCGGCTCCGCCCGCGTGAATGTCGGTTTTTCGCTAGATGGGAAATCCCGACACAATCATAAATATATATAAAAACCCTAAGAAGTATTTTTACTTGACCCCTCGTACCTTAACGGCGGCTACTGAAACAGGGATCAAGCTGTATCTTCAATTCCACTAGACCGATTCTGATGAAACACACCGCAGTAGTTAAATCTGAATAACACCTTTAAAAACGCTTCCTTTGACGGTTCATTTTTTCTTATATTTTACTTCATGTCGTCCAGTCGATATTTAATTTAAAAAAATATGTTGGTGTGTGGTGCAAACTCCTTTTGGAAATTTGACCGGCATTCGATAACTCAGTGGTTTAATGGTCCTGAGACATCCTAACTCCTGGATATCGGGATCTTACACGACCGTGACTAACCAATCGGAGTGACTTACTTGGCTGTATCGAGCGTGGAGACAATCCAGTGACGTCGCTCTCCACCCGGCGGCCGCCGAGGTCTTATATAGAGGTATAAGTATCAATACTTATACCTCTATATGGTATAAGTATTGATACTCGTACTTTATCCTTTAACTGAATTATTTTAAATGACAGATATGATTTACTGCAGTTTCGTTTTGGGTTACAGAGTTCTACGTTGTCACAGTCATATTAACAGTGTCATATTTATGTCGAACGGTCTCGGTTTTGAAATCTACTCGAGCTCTCTTTTTTTTGTATGAGTAGAAATAAGCCTGAAAAAGCTGCGACACATCGAAGGTACCTACGACCCGGACCTGATCCTCACCCACTACAATCATTTAGTGTCTTTTTAATGTTTTTTTAACGAAATGTCCTCCACATCGAGTTGGGGCCTAGCATTCGTTGCCATGATGCATCTAAGCAAAGTGTAGTGAGCTATAGAAATGTCATTTCCACCACCATCATCATCATCGTATCAGCCCACAGATGTCCACTGTTGGACATAGGCCTCCTCCAATGATCGCCACATCAAGCACCTATGGGCCGCCTGCATCCACCGATTGCTCGCGACCTTCACCAGGTCATCGGTCCACATAGTCAGGGGTCTAACCGCATTACGCTTTCCGGTTCGGGGTCGCCATTCCAGCTCTTTAAGACACCAATGACCATCGGTTCTGCGAGCTATGTGCCCCGCCCACTGCCACTTCAGTTTTGCAATCCTTTGATCTACGTCGGTGACTCTACTTCTCCTGCGGATTATCTCATTACTTATCCTGTCTCGCAGGGAAATTCCAAGCATAGCTCTTCCCATTGCTCGCTGCGTGACCTTGAGCTTTCTTATGAGGCCCATAGTCAGTGGCCATGATTCATATTTCCATGTCTGGTCATATTTAAAAACACAGGTAAAACAATGGGTTTCAGCTGGTATATGGATGATAACGGTCATCGAATAGCAGCAGGAATCGAGGGTTTTATAGGAATACCTCAGACGGCACCACGGTAATGGAAATGTGCATTGGTGATCCGGTGGTGCAACACACCGAGTCGCGTTCAAGAAAAAGTTAAGGGTTCGATTCCAGTCCCGTATCACTGGGTTATTTATCTCAAACTCATATATGGTCTACATAATAGAAACCAATGTACAATGGAGAAGAAAATCTTTGTAAGGAAAACTGTATATGCCTGGATGAGTATGTGAAGTTTACCAACCTGCACTACACTACTGTGGTAGATTATGGCCTAATATTCCACCTTATGAGGAAAGTTCCGTGGCCCTGTAGTGGAAACGAATATGGACTGGAAAAAACTGTAACGCCTCAACGACCATTTACTGTGTACCAATAACCAAGTAGAGGCCTAAATCTCGTTATGGACTACAACAGGCTAATGATGAAGCGTTGTGAATGTTCTACAAGCTCACCTCAGATTTAATGCGCAAAGATGAATGCTAAGAGAAATTATCATTTACAAATGACGATCGAAATATATTACCTGACTGATTACGCTCGCGGTGAAACTACATTAGTTGGGATCGAACCAACGCCAACCAAGCGAGGACGGTTCTCCGCCCGAGGGGACGCTGAGACACATGAAAAATATAGTGTGCTATTTGTTTGTGTTCTCGTAAAGCTTCCTCTATATGCTGTCAATGTAGTAAAGTTTAAAGACAACGTCAATCAGTTACTATAAAATCTTATACATACATTTACTCCATTTCTTTCAATGGATGCTGTGAGAATTAGCTAAGGAAAGTTCCAGGTTAACGAGTTATTCTGCTGATCAGTCAAGATCTACTGCGATATCCAAGACACTTTCTAAGCGTGGGGATAATGGCAAACCCCCTTTTTTAAACAGGAGGCCTATGTCCAGCAAAGGTCTTTCACAGGCCGATGTTGATAATGATAAATGAATGACTGAAATGTGTATTTATCGCCTCATACACATTCATACACATAGATACATTGGTAGTGTACTTCTTCATTCTTTATTGTACAAATCACAAAAATATGGTTATTAAAAATAGATGTACAAAGGCGAACTCGCGGGTTCTAACCCAGTCCCGAGTTAACCACTAAGTTATTTTTAATTTATGTACGGTTTACATTGTAGACACCAACACCAACCGGTTTATATTGTACTCAACGGAGAAGGAAAACCCGCATCGGTGTGTGAAATTAACCAATTCGCAATAGGTCAACCTAGTAAGCTACGTCCTAACCCCCCTCCAGATCAGGGGAGGTCGATACAGCTGCATAAATATCTTAGAAGCATTGTTTCTTCTTGCAGTAAAAGATACTTACGTTTAGAATGAAATGTTCAGACGTTCAGTCAACGCGTTATGTGCCAAGTCTGTTTTATCTTCTTTATCGTTCGTTCTGTTACAACCCGGGCCCCTAGGCATGTAGTGGTGACTTGCTGTTTCCACCACTGTTTCCATACAAAGTGTCGATCAGCATTATATGTCTTTAAAGTCATAACGCGTTGCCAGTCAGAGCTCAGTCCGTTCCGACAGTTCGCGAACACAGCCAGCTACGCTATCCGTCGGTTTTATCGCGAGAGTGAAGCAACGGGTGTAAACTAGTGAAATATAATTGTGAATTAAATTAATAAAAAATAAAGTTAACACAAAAATTATTTTTAACTTTAAAAAAAAAAGAGATTCAAGTGCCGCAACTTAACAGTTCGTTATCTTATGTATAAGATTTCATCGAAATCCATTAAAATGCCTTAATAACATTAATCTTGTAATAAATAAAAATTAAGTAAATATTAAATAAATCTTCAGCGATTCCTTAAAACAATGTATTTTTTACTTATATACCATGTTGTACACTGTCAGCTATCATCGGTGGCTGACGCGGCCTAAATGGATAGCGCAGTGTCAGCCATCGATGACTGACGTGCCGCTAAACGTATTCACCATGGAATCAAGAATCCAATGTATTGTATATTACGAAAAGTGGATTGTATGAAATTAATTTATTTCCATAGCACAGGCTCATTAGATGTTAACAAGAAAATAATTTGCACTGCATTATAATTAGATACGTACGTGGCGTACATCTATAATTATACTAGCTTTTTCCCGCGGCTCCGCCCGCGTTAATGTCGGTTTTCCGTTACAGGGGAAATTTTGAAACAATCATATATATAAGAAAAAATCAGATATATAAGAAAAATCTTAGAGTCACTTTTACTTGTGCTCTCGATCAAGGTGTATCATCAATTCTACTGGACTTATTTTGATGAAACATGCCGCAGTAATCAAGACGGCAGAGGTACTCTGCCGTCTTGATTTAGGACTGAAATTATTTGACCAATATCTACTCCCTGGTTTTTACATGAAGCTCGAACAAATAAACAAATATATGTACATCGACGGATTTGGTTTTAGAAACTCTAAATTAGTCGATCTGACTAGTTTATATAATTGATTATATAATTTAATATGTATATTAGATTATATAATTTAAATTATATATCATACACAATACAAAATACGGTGTGCTGTCGCCATAATTACACAATTTTCTTCCGTGAATGCTGTGAGAACCAGCTACGGGATGTTTCAGGATAAAAAGCAGCAGGTTATCGTGTTATTAAAATCCATTACAATCACTGAAACGCCTGCCAAGCGTGAAGATTTTGGCAAATCCCTCTTATTTAAGGGGGAGGCTCATTTTTAGCAGCGAATTTCCACAGGTTGATAATAAAAAATGTAACGAACTTAAAACATACGCAATAATTTTAAGAAAATGTATAATAAAAATTGAATTGCGCAATTTTCAACAAACTTTCGTTTTATGCAAGTTACGTGATCCGGTCGCGATATAATTATCGGTTCGTAGTCGGTTTATTTTATCACGCAAATCACAGTTTTTGATCGCCTCTTTTAACCAAGCACTTTCTATCGCCCATCAACTCATTGTGTGTCTATGTTAATCATCGTAATAAATTATTTTTTTGCCAGCAACCATAACTTTGGACAGTAAAACTTTATTTAACAAGTGTAATATAAAATAATAGATTTACATACACCCCAACAACTATTGTTTGAGCAATGAAAAGTTCATTCTGTGAGTGTTTTTATGACGAGATTACATTTTACGAACTTTTGCGCAGATAAGTTGGATATTTTATATTATATTACTTTTAAAATATAAATATAATTATTATGGGCCTTTTTCGTATACATTCTGAATATAATTTCGTTGGAATAGAATAGGATAAAATCTGTTCAATAAATATACGAGACTAAAATAACACTACCATGTATGTAATGTATCTTTATGATACGGTACTCTATTTTTATACTAAGTATTGTAAAATTGTAAAAAGTCATTGTCTGTATATTAAAGATGCTTCAAGAAATCTAACTCAGATAACTAATTAAGGGTTTTTGAAACAGAAAGCACGTTTTATCTTCTTCGTATCTGTTTGTTTGCTTGTTTGAGACGCAAAATGTAACTGGAGTAAGATTTTAGTTACACTTACGAGCCTTAAAAATAATATTCCAATTTCAGTATATTTTATAAGAACTGGTCAAATAGAATTAAAGATACAGCTTGATCTCCATTTCAGTAGCCACCATTAAACGATACAAGAGCTCAAGTGAAAATCGTTATAGGACTTTTAGTAAATCTATAATTATTTTGAGATTTTCCAATTAGCGCGAAAACCGACATTCACGCGAGCGGACCGCGAATGTAACCTAGTCTGTAATGTAACGAAATGTAAATGAATAGATTTGATTTTAGAATAATACAAAGTGTGTACGCAGACACGGAAACGCGCGACGCATCTGCGGCCGGCCGGATCGTTAAACCCTCCCCGCTGACGCAGACGGAACGTTCCATTATTTGCATTCGGAATTTAAATCGATCCCGGCTTTGTTAAGCTGCTAATAATTAAAGAATACTCTTTTAACACTGAATTGCGTCGTAAATCATGTTGCTTATTGGTAAATACGAAACATGGATCGAGTTCACACCGCACATCTGCATAAAATTTTCGACAAGTTATTTATTATCAACAACAACAACAACAAGTTATATGAAAGGATTTCAATGCCTATGTTTGTTAAAAAAAAACTTCTTGTCAAAGGTAAATATTGGCGGCAACGCGAGTGAAGCGTCAATTGTTTTTATTTTTTATTTTATGGTTTTATATTAGTCTATTGTGATGTTTTGATTGGTCTTGTTTTTTGTTCGTGTCAATAGTTAATAATCGTGAACATTATTGACAAGTGGCTAATATTGCAAAGTGACCGTTTTTTTTTCAAGGCAATAACCCTGTGGGAACTTCATCTAGTAGACGTGAAAACTTCGAAGAAGCAATAAAATGAGATAAAACAGCATTTTATTAGCTTGTGAAAAATATACAACTACGTCAGACAAGGCTGTATGGGACTAGATCCCTTTACCTTTCCTTTAAAGGGAAAACTTATGTAAAATGAATTACCTTTGACAAATCTCTGTAATGAGTAAAAGCGAATGGCTAACTTGGTAATGTTATACTACCACTATTATTGAAGTAGGTACGGATCTTCCGTCATCAGGTTGTAGTCTATCTAACCAGCATAATGCCGTTGGTCTTCTAGTAAGTTTGCTTGGACACTGAAAATTTCGTGATACAATCTACGTGAAGTTTTTCTTCTATGCTGCTTCTCGAGATAGAAGCTAATAGAAGCTATTATGAAATTGTTAAATGTCAATTCGTTCTTAAAAAAAACTAAAGGAGATACGGTTCGGTGTGACGGTGTGCAAAGTTAGTCAATAAAATGGGTTCAAATAAGAGGTTTATAATTTTCTACAAACGGTTGTGGGATTGTAAAGTTTGCAGACATTTCTGAATAATTACAGTATGAGAAATGAATTTACGTAAAATTGTCACTATCCGGTGTTTAGCGTTAAAACGTAATATTTAAAACAAATGTCAGTAAAAAATCTATAAATAATTCGCATATTCAACAATCAAAAGTTAAATTACTATTATTACATTGTTAAGCGATAGTGGAGCCTTATTAAATTCACACAGTAAACTCTGACAGGTCAGTATACTCGACTTGTGTGTAACATATTATTATCTTTGGTACACTTTCCTCACTCATAGTAAGTAGGTATGCGCGGCACGGTCTTACTGTCCACCAATACTAATGCTCTTAATTACACTTCTTCACTTTGTTCTTCATTCATTCTCGTTCTCAAGATCTAAAATAATTATTTGTGTAATGAAAGTGCTGAGTTTGAATTTCGAACAAGTAAAAGATATGAATAACGAACGTAAAAAGTTGGAATCCTGAGCGTAGTGAAGGATTTAATGGCATAAGAAATAAAATGTGTGCGTTTGTGTGCATTTGTGTCCGTATGAGTGTACATGTGCTTGTGCGTGTGTGTGTGCGTGTGTACATTCTATTAGATTTAGATATATTCCATAAACATATGTACGCTCCTTCGTGGAGTTCGTTTGCGAGATAAAATCTGCAATAAGGAAATCCGCAGGAGTACCAAAGCCAATGTACATATTATGTAGCACAAAATATTTGAACATTGCATATTTGTTGAACCAATGGAGGTTGGGATTCTAAAGTACTGAAGTGGCGACAAGTCAAAATGTGTGATGTAGGTTTATTTTAAATAAACTACGATAATTTCGTCGTCGTTTCGTTAACCTAATCGGACGTGAGCAATCGATGGATACAAGAGAATATGTTTATATATTTATATTTATAGCAGGTCAGGGAGTACTTAGTCTTTTAGCTTGTCCAGCAAATAGATAAATATACAGGTAAGCGACATATACAGGTATAAATATACAGGTAAATATAAAGGCTAACCCCTCTTCCTTCTCCGACTTCCGGCCTATATCTATACTTCCTTTTCTATCCAAAGTACTTG
>WUAW01037064.1:0-10315 GCA_017165845.1 Thaumetopoea pityocampa | reverse complement strand
TTATTAATCTCTTACCGCTCAATAGTTCTCTCAGAATTGCTACATGCACTTGTCGTTGGCAGAATCATCAGCAAACGATGGGGCCATAATACATAAATTGGAATTGGAATGAATTTGAACTTAGGGATAAAGAACGTTCTGGCGCTTTGAAAAAATTTGAAGACAAAGAATTGGAGGCATTGCTGGATCAAGACCGATGTCAAACGCTCGCAGAACTTGGAAAAACATTACAAGTAGATGAGTCAACAGTTTCGAAACGTTTAAGTTTTAGGAATGATCCAGAAGCAAGTACATTGGGTACCGTATGAATTGAAGCCGAGAGACGTTGAACGGCGTTTTCTCACGTGTGAACTACTGCTTCAACTACAGAAGAGAAAAGGTTTTTTGCATCATATCGTGACTGGAAATGTAAAATGGATACATTACGTTAATCCAAAGTGTAGAAAATCGTGGAGTAAACCGGGCCATGCATCAACATAGTCCGCAAAACCAAATATCTATGCTTTGAAAATTCTTCTCTGCATTTGGTGTCAAGTTAAACTACTCAAATCAAATGAGACTATTACAGGGGATCGCTATCGACTTCAACTGATACGTTTAAGTCGAACCCTGAAAGAAAAACGGCCGTTACACGACAAAGTGATTTTGTTACATGACAATGCTCAGCCTCATGTAGCAAAACCAGTAAAAACCTACCTAGAAACACTTAAATGGGAAGTTTTACTCCACCCATCGTATTCATCTGACATAGCCCCTTCTGATTTTCACCTGTTCCGTTCGATGGAACATGACTTGGTTGAGCAGCGCTTTCATTCTTACGAAGATACTAAAGAATGGCTTGATTCATGGATCCTCAATGGATATAGTTTTTCCGACGAAGAATACAATTATTGCTAGAAAGATGGGAGAAGGTGGTCTCTAGTGATGGCTATACTTTGAATGAAATGTTTTAATCCTTATATTTTAAATACAGCTTTTATTTTGTAACAGCGAGAACTTATTCAAGGTCCTAATATCATTGTTGTAATTGATTGATTAGATACCAATATATTGAATTTAAATTTCATTATGATATTGAATTTGAAATTCAATGTATTAATATCAACTGTACTGTACGATTTTTATTCTAATATATAAATTTTTATTTAGGTTTTCAAAATTCTAGTTTAATAATTGCTCTGAATGTTAATATTTTTTTTATTAATGAAGTAAATTTTTAAACTAGAATTTGGAAAACCTAAATAAAACCTTATATTTGAATAAAAACAGGAACCATGTATATTTTGTACAAAATATGTATAAATTAAGGTAGTAAATAATGTATTACTTGGTGATTCTGATTCACAACTTTCATTAGAATCCAAAATTTGTTTCCCACACTTGA
Organism: Thaumetopoea pityocampa; assembly: GCA_017165845.1. NCBI lineage: Eukaryota > Metazoa > Arthropoda > Insecta > Lepidoptera > Notodontidae > Thaumetopoea > Thaumetopoea pityocampa. The sequence continues at coordinate 8,931 of WUAW01037064.1, read as the reverse complement.
ATCAAATGACTTATAGGAAGATCATCTGGGATTAACGTTGGGATTTACTATCGCCACATCCGATTAGAGACAGTGTGTTCGACGACATCTCTATCTCTTGCCCAGAGAATGAGGCTTCATGGAATATTTAAATGAATACATACCTGCCCCAGCCTTGGGCGAAGAGAATATATTCTCTGGAAGAGTGTCTGAGAGAAATGCATCGGCCATTTCATTAGCAAGCTGTTGTTCTTCTGGCCCACCACCCGCAGCCGCCTCACGCATTTCTTGTGCCATCTGAACCCTAAAGAATGACTAAGTTTGAATTAATTGAACAAAAAGGCAAAAACATTTAAAAATAAATATGTAAAAAGTCAGAACTGCAGGAATATCGTCATTTTAAATTCGGTAAAGTGTGTTAATTTCATCATGTACAAACAATATGAAATGGTCTCGCAGACTTACTACAAAGATTGCTAACTCAATTGAGAGAGCAGCTGACTAGCAAATTAACGGTAAATGTGATTGAAGTATGCATGCAAATCTGCTCAGCTGTCCGAGATAGTGCGCACACCGTAAACGACATATGTATAGGCAGTTTAGACTGCTCTAAAGTAAAATTAGCGCTAACTGAAGACCAAGTCCTTAGTGTTTGCGAGATTCGCATTTTCAATTACCTTCTCTGTTTCTTCATGTCATCTGTGTAGGAGTTGTGATCCGTCTCAAGTATAATGATGTGGTTGTTGTCTGGATTGATAATGAATTTTCTTGGTGTGTATTCTAACGGTACAAAGGTTTGATTAAAAACAGCACCCAGCTTTTCTAATGCCAAAATCCTTAGAGTATTTGAAGAGATGGCCACTATACCTTCGGCACATTGTTCTGGAAAAGAAACATACATTTTAGTAAATATGTAGCAACATGTAGGGCAGTTTAATTTTTTTTAAGGTATATTTGTCCACGGCATGGTTTTGCCGCCTTCATCGCCTGACAGACTCCAGCTTGGCTATGGAATATGCCGAGTTCCACCCTCGACCGCGAACGGGAGGGCAGTCTGCTCTACGACGTCGTGGGCTTATCACTGCATGGGGCAGCTACGCCGCACCCTTACACGGACACACCGAGGCGCGCCCGTGCAAACACGTCGAGGTAACAAAACAAATTCATTGTATCATTTATTTATATTTCACTTATTAAACTGGTAGTTCATTGATTGTTAATTTTACTATTAGTTGCACTCAACTAATAACATTTTTCTAGATACTGACAAGGTGTGAGCCTAATTTATTATTCAGCTCTGTGTCGGCATAATTATAGCGTCACTGCATTTCTTCCCGTGGATACCCAGAACCAGCTAAAGGATGTGACAAGGTTATGGGCAGCAGCATTATCCTGTTATTTAATAAAAATCTACAGCGATCTCCAAGACACCTGCCAAATCCCCCCTTTTTAAGTAGGAGCTCCACGTCCAACAGTGGACTTGTACAGGCTGATTATGATGAAAATAATGAATTAATTACATGAAATCTGAAACAGAAATAAAATTGTCTTCAGTGTTAATTCAATAGCCAGTAAAGATGATGCGGTTATTACCCGAGCTGAAGCCGGCAGCATATTCTAAGCATTCGTAAGATAATGGGGTGAGATGGAAACGGTTTTGGTAATGGTATCCGAGCCAAGTTCTCGACGACACTGCTAATACCGCTTCTGCAGCCTGTACGCGTACTTTGAACAATTTGACTGGTCTTGATCCTAAGTACCTGAAAATGTCAAAATTTGTTAAGACTTGGAATTTCATTATCAAATTTGGCATTTAACAATAGTTGACTCAGATCTGGTTAAATAATCGTCATTGCATTTCAGATGAAACACGGAGCGAATATGTTGACATCATTGGAGGTAATTTTATTCGTAATTTTTCGTTGTGAAATGCTTAAAAGAATTTATTTGGAATCACTAGAACAGGACTGGGTACATTTTTTATACCAAATGTTTTAAATAATATTTAAAATTGGCGTGACGTAAAGTACGATACTTATTGAAATGGCATATTCCATTGGGCGTGTGAGTGTGTGTGTGTGTCTGTATGGTATGGTGACGTGTTAAATTTTCTTGTACCCAAATGTGCTCACCTTGTTCGGGTGTCTGCCAAGTCACCACTCACAGAGTCAAGAGTAGTTCTCAGTAAAACCCCATTGCTGAGGCCGATGTTTAGTTGCAATGCTGATTTCGCGCCTGATTCGAATGGTTGTTCTACGATACACAATGACTCTGCGCCGGCGGGTAAGGCTTGCATTGATCGCGGTGCTAGACAATCCTGAAATTACTAACCAATGTAAAGTTCTCAAACAAAATAATAAACAATTATTATTGTAAGGAATGTTATCAGTAACTTGAGAATAACGCATTTTTGGTTTTTTGTAATCACTAGAAATCAGTGGTGTCCTTTTATCATCATATAAGGATTAGATTTATCATACGGTCGGCATTTTATATAACTTACCGAGGGATCCAAGGAAATAATCCTGACAGTGTTATCATTGAGTCCCACAGCTAAGAACCAAGCTCTTTGTTCCCCTGTAGCCACAGATCCGAGCGCCATGCAAGATACTTCTGAAGACAATTTTTTTCTCTCAGTATATTCATTTAGCTGTCCAGTCTGAAAATAAATGGTTTAATAAACACTCTGCTGCATAATGAACAAGTTGTCCAATCGAATTAAATTTTATTTGTCCACGGCATGGTTTTGCCGCCTTCATCGCCTGACAGACTCCAGCTTGACTATGGAATATGCCGAGTTCCACCCTCGACCGCGAACGGGAGGGCAGTCTGCTCTACGACGTCGTGGGCTTGTCACTGCATGGGGCAGCTACGCCGCACCCTCACACGGACACACCGAAGCGCGCCCGTGCAAACACGTCGAGGTAACTTTTAATTCAATTAAACAATATACTTACAGGGTCCATTTCAAAATAGACCAGTTCACCGCCCGTCAAAGCTATGACGACTTGTCGCTGATTTACAGCACATTTCATGATGGACTTCTTCCCGGGCGCTTTCCATTCATTCACACGTTTATCAGCCCGAATGTGCCTAATTCCATCTGGGTACACTTGAACTAGAGCGTCATTTCCTAGCGCATGACAACTGAGGGTCGGAGTCGTGCCAAGGAAACCAGAATCTGTTACCTCCTCGACAGTTTCGCCAATAGACAGCACAAGAGTGGCGTTAACGAATGACACAATGATGTAAGAATCATACTCCTCTGCAACCAAAAGAAAATTTCAAAGCTAGATTAAGCACAGTAATTAAGTTTTTATTTAAGCAGTCTTCTGGTATCGGCGCTTCTGGTTACGTTATAGACGACTGATGCCTACCTTTGAGCGTTTGTTGCAACCATCACAATTCGTTCATCGGCCAATAGTAGATTCTGAAAAGAAAAACCACTGGTGTTTATGTATGACAAACAACCAGGGTTTTATTAGTAATTTATTGATAAGGGGAAACATTCATAAGTGGTTATTGAAACGTCACAGTATATCGGTAACACGGACCAAAAATGTTTAATCATTATGCTCCTTTCACTAGCGACATTTTTAGAATACATGACTCATTATCAAGTGGCTACGTCACCCATGGAAATGATTTTAGTGATACTGATGAGGGTGCGTTGCTACCCCACAACTGTAGAGGATCGAATTATAATGCCTCTTGTGCCTGTAAATATTGTGTACTAATGGCAAACCAGTGCTTGAAAGCACTGTTATTTATTTGGTTGTAAATATAGAGTACTGTACTGTGGACTAATAAACTAAGTATTGTTATTAATATCAAGTGTTTTGTAAAAATGTGGAATCTTGGCAGTACTAGGCATTGATCAAGTTAACTTACCATCTTTGTGACGTCTGACAGTCCACACAGCATTGGGGGAACCAGGCAATTCTGACACAGCCATTTCAGCAACTTCTAATCCATGTCTAAGGGCTCTCAGAGAGGACCTTGGCCCACGGCCACAAGCCAAATAAACCTGTGGCGTATCTTCACCTGCTAAGTCTGCCACGTGACATGCTAAAATTGAAATAAAAATTTATTTATCGGCTTTCATAGATCTTGAAGTTCTTTAGAACATTAAATACTGGTTTTGACCATTTTAAACGTTCAGCCATTTTTTTCTATCAAGAAAGAGGATCACTAATTTCCCTAGTTAATCCAGATAAGTTAAAAATAAAAATGGAGTTCTTATTTATCACAAATATAAATTTGAAATATTTAAACAACTCTAAAATAACAAATTGCGTTGTTACATGATGATCACAGAAAGTGCAGGGCTGAGACTAGAAATTCTTAACAAAATTGATAATTTCCTAATTCAATCAATAATCCATTTGTTGAAACAATTTTTAGAACATTACATTTGTAAAATTACAAGCGTTCTTAATTAAGGGGGCCACCAGTACTGTATATAGAATGTGTCCACTATGATGATTTAATATGTTTGTACATCTCGTATCAGTGTGCTCTTCCCCACATCACAAGGAAGGACCTTGGTTTCGAGATTACTTCTTTAGCATGAGGTAGTACAAAGAGTATGATATTCATTTCATTCTCTTAGAGTCTCATGCATACAAAATCTGATATACATGTATATTTGATGATGAATACCCCTTAACTTGTGCGCTCAAGTTAATTAGAGCGCGCTAAACAGGCCATACCGTGCACACTCGAGAAAATTCGAGCAGCGTGGTATTTTATGCTGCTATAATTTTTCAATTTCGAATATAATCGAGAATTGAAAATAACAATGAAAGTGAAAGCTAAGAAAAAAAAAATCGTTTTATTGATATTTATCACTTGCATAGAATGGTAAGCTATAACACTTATTTATTCAAGAATAAAATATAGCCCTTTACCATGAAATAAAAAATGTTCACCAAAAGAAAAGTTGAATCAGGAGCGATAATAAATGGAAACCTTTGAGGATGTGGATCTGGTTGGACATTGCTTATCTTCTTCTTTTTTACATAAAAAAAAAAAAATGATTTCTTTGGCCGGTTTTTTTTTTTCAAAAAATCTGCGTTAAGGGATTAATCAAATGACGTCATCAACTTACCTAAAATGGGTGACAGTGAATCTAATTCATCAACCAGAACTAAATTCCTTAGTGGTCTAGGGGCAAAAAAGAACGTGTCTCCCTCCTCTAACGGCATGGCCGAACTAAACTCTGGTTCATCATCCTCATCTCCCAAGTGTGCTATTTGGTACAGGTAACTGTAAAATAAAAATATTATTATAATCCTGTATAATTCGTGCGATTGTTAATCCTAATAAAAAATAATAAATAAAATTATCAGAATAAATAGTAATAAATAAAATTATCCAAATATTAATTGGTACTAATAGCAACTTGTGTGTACATTGTAATGATATTAAATTTCTTCCAATGGGTAATGAAAGAAACTGGCGAGGGATATTAGGCTATTGAGCTGTATTATTCTGAGATTAACATCTAGAGCCATTTTCAAGATGCCTACTAACCTTGAAAATTAAACCAAATATCCTCTTTAATGAATGGTAAGAAATGTATAAACGCAGTTTTGATGTTTATTTTACTTGAAACAATTATGGCAAAATAGCTGCTATTAATATATTTAAGCTATTTAGCTGAAATTAATATATTTTTATCAAAATAACACGAAAGCGAGGCCGCAAGCAACAACTAGTTGTTTTTATAATACTATAATACTCACTGGTTGCCAAATTCACAAGCGACAAACAAAAATCCAGTCTTCAGAACACACATTGAAGTAGCCACAGGCACAGTATCAAAATATTTGAGCTTTATTTCTGTGACCATATCTTCATCAGTCTCTATTGTTATTTTGAAAATGTCGCCTTGTTCAGTTTGGGCTAAGAAAAAGAACATGGACTTGGTCTTGTGTGTGGCTGAACATACAAAGATCATTCCTCTTTCTGGATCATCCAAGTCATTCCGCCGTCGAGGTATTGGGCACCTAATGTCATGTTGGTCTCCCAAGTTCTTGTATGTTAGGTAATTTTCTGAACAAATGAGTACTCCTGAAGGCCCATCATTTCCTCCAGGCACAGTAATAAGGAAGTTTGCATGTTCTTCAAGAGGTTCTGAATATTTTCTTACTACATGGTTAAGTCCCAAGTCTAATTCGTAAAATGTAAGAGTTTGTTGTGTTTTCTGTGCTGCTTCACCTAAAAAAATAGGATAGTACTTGTAGTTTTATAAAAAAAAGTAAATAAGTTATTTTGTGGATACAACTCATATACATAGAGGATTTTACATCACTGCCAATCGGAAACACGGACCTCAAATAATCATAGAAATTTTGTAAAGGCTGTGTAGTTAGCTGTGGACAACGTATCATAACTGATTCACACATCAGCCAATTTTGTAGATAAAAATAATTTGATGACAACTACAGCTAATGATATCGTAAAATTAATATTTATGTGCTCCAAAATTAGTCAAATACTAACCTACTACTAACCCACAATAAAGTTTTCATGAAATTTAAACTATATAATATTTTCTTTAGAATTCGATATAACTCTAGTGGTAATTACGGTGGAAAATGCTATTAGAAATTTCATGGTTAAATAAAGTATTCCAAGACCTTGCAACTGGGGATGCAGCTCATTAAAGATAATCATGATGCAATACCTGTAGGATCAGCATCTGCTTCTTCATAGTCAATTTCTAGACAAGCAAACATAGGGTTCTCAAAGCCAACATCAACACCAACCATGTGATAGACTAATGTGTTAGATTTGTGAGCTTCCAGCGGAGATGATATAGTCAGTCTCGCTTCAGCATCCCTGTTTAATATGTAAACCAATTTTTGCTTTTCAATGGCACCTGTGCACAATAAAAATTGTTGTCAAAACTGCTGCATGCTAGTGTTGAATTATAAAAAAAAGATCAAGGAGAATCTCATTTTGTGTAACAAAACAAAAAAGGGTTATTTTTGTTTTAAGGCAGTAGTAAGTCTGATCTACAATTTGACAAAATCGTTTTATTTTTCAGTTTAACATTCCTTAGATGTTTCCCTAGACGCTCGTGAAAACTTTTTATTAATATCTCAAAAATTAGAAATTTTTTTATTAGAAAAAAAAAAGTTAGCAAAATATCAATAATTCATTTTAAAACTTTGAACGCGTTTATCTCAAAACTATGTTTTTCAAATTGGCGCCCACGATATTTCGATAACTAATCGATCGATCGAGCTTAAATTTTGCACATACCTTCGGTAGGTTCTTTGTGAGGAATGGTAGCAGAATTGAGTCGAACAACAATTCTGCCCACATTTTGTAACTCGTTGAATACCCGAATTTTTTTGAAATATCGTTAATCAAAGTTTAAAAGGCCGTTATTTTGTAACAAAATGTTTAAAGTACTAATTCTGGTACTAGTGTTCAGAATACTCATAGAGACTGAGAACATATTTATATATATTTTTTCAGATGCATACAACATCACCTAGAGTGGGCGCTGATTGAGGTGGTTTTCTGCGGACTATATCGTAAAAAAATAAAAAAACTAAATGAAAATATATAAAAATAAATTAATATAGATATGTACATACTCAAAGGAACAATAAATTGTTATGTAAAATTTCATGAAGACAACTTCAACGGTTTAAAAGTTATTCCAACCCAAAAATGACGTCAAAAATTTCGCTCTAGATCAGACTACTGTTTTAACTTTATAAGTTTTCTATTCATTTTCTAATGGCAAAAAATAAGGTGCTGAATATTAAAAAAAATACTATTATAACGTTTAATTTATATATACCATTTTAACATATTGTCCAGAAAACTTGGCTATGTATTCTGGACCTTAAAACTTCTGGTGGTCAATATTTTGGGATAAGAATATAAGAGCATTATTTCTCACATTTATGTTTGGAGGGGATCTCATTTATTTTAAGTTGGATATGTAGTTCTTTTCGATGTAATGTTTCGTGTAATATGAGGTTGACACAAAGTTTGTAGAACATCAATAATGGAATATGTAAGAATCTGTTAATATTCTTATTGTTTTTCGAAGTGGTTTCCGTTCTTTTCTAAGCACTGTCGCATGCAATCGAACCATTGACTAAAGCATTGCGCACTCTTCTTTAGGAATCTCTTCCATGTTTTTTATTTGGACACAGTTATGACATTTTCGGAGTCCATAAAGCGAATTCCTCTGAACTATTTTTTTTATTTTGGGAGATAAAAGTATATGTCCAGACTGTAAGCAGAATGACTCACTAATAGCACATCTACCATAGATAAATATTTGATTGTCTGTCTGGTTGTGTGATCTGTAGTTGAGCATTTTCAAAGACAACAAGTCCAACGAAAGTCGTAATAAATCATGGGAGCTCTCTCACCAAATTCATTTAGATGCACGACACGCATTTTTCAAATGTCGCCAATTTTTAAAAATAATCGACATATGTATTCAATGTACATCTATAGCCTTAGTTCCCAAAGTGGTCCAGGTGGACCCCCAGGGGTCCACGGGAGATTCGATGGGGGGTCTACGTTGGCGTACACAAATTTCCATAGTTAGATCTAATCTTCACATTTTATGTCAAGTTTTGGGAAGATGGTAGCTACCAGCTAAAGCTAAACCAGCTAAATTTTGAAAGTGGTCTATGAGAAAAACATGTCTGGGTACCTCTGATCTATAGCATCCTAGTTTTTTATTTGAAATTTAAATGATTTTTTCATAGGCAACTTTTTTACTATTCAATTCTAAAAGCTTCCAGTGTGACCCTCATATACACACTATACCTTCAGACCAGAACTTTGTCGGGTGTACTTTAATTATGTATGTGCATAAAAAAGGCTGATTGATTATGTTGTTTGGATTCTGTCACCGGGAGTGTAAGCGATTAAACCGGGGGTGGATAATTTCTTATTTTTATTGTTTTA
>WUAW01037063.1:0-10309 GCA_017165845.1 Thaumetopoea pityocampa | reverse complement strand
ATATATAATATATAATATATAATATATAATTATATCAGAATAAAAAAATATATTACTCAGATCGACTAATTAAAGCATTCTGAAATCAAATCCGTCAATGTTTGTTTGTTTGAGCTTCACGCTAAAACTGACGCGTAGATTTTGGTCGAACTATAAAGGCAATATTCCGACTTAAATACTGCGGTATGTTTCATCAAAATCGGTCTAGCAGAATTGGAGGTACAGCTGCACCCCTGTTTCAGTAGCATCCGTTAAGGTATATATTAATACTTTCATATTATAAATTTTAAATGTAATTTAATAATTATTACTAACTTCTAACGCTACTTACAAACGAAAAATAGTTATTGTCTAGTTTAATTATATACATGAATGATTAAATACACAACTTATTTTCAATTAAATTGAAAACTTATTTATTTCACAACTAATTCACAACAAAGTTTCGTTCAAAATAATTTAATATCGCGCATCTATTTAGCATTAAAATAAAATATGTCACATTTATATTGTGAAAATGTTTGCTTTCGAAGTTGTAATAGACATTTGAGTGAATAATAAATAAGAAATATAATTTAGTTTACAATGATTAATTGAAATCTGGTCGTTTATCTAAAATGCTCATAATTTCAGCCATGTAATCATTTTCATTAAAAACTAATTTGATTTTGAACAAATTTATACTCATTTGTGACCGAATTGTTTCTGTAATTTCGGCTACGTATAAAATTACACATGTATACACACACACACAAAAATGTGTGTTGCTATGTGACGGCGGTGTAGTAATAATGTCACTATATCTTCTTGTGAATGCAGGATAATAGGCAGCATTATCCTGCTATTCACCCAATAACTCCAGTCCGTATGTCAAGAGTACAGAATACGGCAAATCCTTTCGCCTGAGGAGGAGGCGCATGTCTACCAGTGGACTTCTACGAGCTGAGTCCATCAGCCATTATTTTTTTTAAGTTGAAATTTAATTTTTTTAAATATAATAATAAAATGGCGGTATATCATATTTTATAGTTTTTTGATCCATATATAGTGTAGTATTTACCATAGAATATATTGATACTTGGTAATCGCGTTGTTTTTTTTTTATAAATGACTAATGATACATACATCAGTCTACTGTTGGATATGGTTATCTCCTTAAAAGAAGGGATTTGCCATAATAGTCACTCTTGGCATGTGTGTGTGTGTATGTGTGTGTGTGTGTGTGTGTGTGTGTGTGTGTGTATGTATATATAGACTGATATATAAACACTTTATGTGCAGGAATCCGAATGAAGTTCATCGCCAAGAGTCTGTTCTACCAATATCAAGGGAAAGGAACAAATACAAGAGTATACTATGGGACGAGTATGATACTCTGTACCAGAAATATCTGGAAATTGGTAAGTACTTAGTGAGTATTGTTTCAGATAAATCAGCTTGGAGACGATTTTGAATTTGTAGTAGTGTTTGTTTGTATACACGGTGACTGAAACCGGAATAAACCAGTTTACGCTGGCTACCACGTGGCTCGCATGCATCAGTCGCTTATAAGTAGCGTTGGAAGTTAGTTATACATATTAAATTACGTTTAATATGTATAATATTAAGTAATAATTAATAAAAAATCGCAAAGAATTTGAACTCCAATCTCGTTGTGCTTACGATAACTCATCTAATTTGAACTCCAATCTCGTTGTGCTTACGATAACTCATCTAATTTGAACTCCAATCTCGTTGTGCTTACGATAACTCATCTAATTTGAACTTCAATCTCATTGTGCTTACGATAACTCATCTTATTTGAACTCCAATCTCGTTGTGCTTACGATAACTCATCTAATTTCAAGCCGAAATTAATTAAGACGATTCTATTGTCAAACTCTAGCACCACTACGTTTCATTACTATTTATGTTAATCTATTTAAATTTTACTATGAAATAGTATCAGCACAAATTGAATGGTACAGTCCTATCCATAAAAAGGTGATCTGGAAGAAATCACAGTTTGCGATAAGACCGCCATGTATGACGTGACTTTATATGAATAAAATAATACTTAACTAAAATTTGTCAAACTACACAATAAAAAGTATTCTAACTACAAGCATTTTAAAAACAATACCCTTATACAGTCAGAATTCCTTTGCAGGTATGAAGCCACGGATGAAGAATCATTACAGGGCCCATCAACTCTCCGTGTGGCTGCGTCTCATTCCAGAGATCCACCGCGCCGGGATGAAGGATGTGGTCACTAAACATAACCTTTTTAGGAACCACAACGATCCTGAGTTATACGACGGTCTCGTCAGACCGGACCCGCTGACCCGAGCAAACTACTTTGACCCGACAATGGAACTTTACCGCAGGCCGACGTATAATCTCACCTTGGACATGCCATCTACTACAATGGATACGTTTGTCACTACTTGCATCAGTGTAATGTCGGCGAGACCCGGGTCAGCTGTCACACAAAGCCAAGCCCCGAACAATACACAAACGCAGGACGTCTCTAATTCAGAAGTAGCCGGCTACACAGCTTATTCAACCGCACTGAGTGTGACTATAGCTATCGGTTGCTCGCTACTCATACTAAACGTGCTTATTTTCGCTGGAGTTTATTATCAGAGGGACAAAACGAGGTTGCAAGTGAAAGCGCTTCAACAGCAGCAGAAAAGGAATCACAATTCAACGTTTGACAGCGTATCGTCGAAACATCCGCACTATTTCGTCGGCCACTCGCAGAGTTCGAGTACAATCGTCGATATAGATCACCAGGACAAAAACTCGATTATCGCAATGACGAATCGAGTACCGCACTTCACTACCTCGAATTGCCCGAATGTTTGTCATACTGGAATTCAAATGTCGAATTTGTCTCAGAAGTCGAGCCCGCCGACGAATAGGAGTCAATGCACTACTTTGCCTCGCAAGGTGGGGTTTAGTTATCAGCAGTCGAATCAAGCGTGCAACGCTTCGAACTGTATGACATTGCCGAAGAATGCGACATTTTTGGGTGGCGCAAATAACTTGCCTGATGTTCAGGCGCAGACTGGTCAGTCGCAAGGCCCAGGAAACGGGTCTATTCCTCCATCATCACCGCCGTCGCAACATTTTTCTCAATCTCGTGTGCCTCAGGCGGCAATGTCTGAAATGAATGTATGAGACATGGAGGATATTTACAATTATGTGTAAAGTGGCAGTGCTGGGACGTTACCTGTGATGTGTCACTTAGTCACGAGACAATCCATGGTTGTAAATATCGAAATCGTATATTAAAGTGTACATAGAATGTTGTATTAATGTAATATCTAACACGGGTAAATTTTTAAGTATTCCTTAGTGGTGATCGTATTTCCAAGGTTTCCGAATAAATCGATGATACTCATACTTTAATTATGATACTTTATCAACAGAATTGTACATTTGTACATCATTATCATCGTAGCTATAATCATTCAGTAGAAGTCCACTAGTGGGCGTGGACTTCTTCCTTAATTTATATATGTACATCTCAATAATTATGTAAATACTATTTATACCGTTAAAAATGGAATAAAATTAATCTTGAGTGGCAGACTGTGTACAGTCAAATAGTACTACAGAAATATAAGGATAATATTTATTACATGAACAGTATTTCAATCACACATGAGAGGTCTAAATGCAAAGGCGACACTGTGCCATTTTTTACAAAAATGGTACCATGACGCTTAGGAGCAACAATGACACTATCCATATATTATATATAGCCCACTAAAGTCACGAATAATATGATAACTGATGGAGAGATTTGTAAGGAAATCCCAAAGAGTAACTGAAGATCATTACATTGACGTGTTCCTACTGCATGGAGTGTCGCCTAGGCTTTTGTACGCCTCACATAATTTATGAAAACATAGACCGCAAATTCCTTTTTTTTTTTAATATTAAAAAAAGAAAATCGAAATATTTCCTTTTTTCATGTTTTAATATTAAATAGTATCTGAAATAAGGAACTCGTTAAGGAACTCGTAGCGTACGTTCGAGCTAATCTCTGGGTTACCATAGTTAGTTAATATATTGTTTTGGAATTCATATGAAACAGTAGGTCCGAACTGGTGTCAATTGACATCAGTTGGGACCAAAGGCTACGGAGATGATGTCACACAGCAATCAGTCTTCTAAATCCGCCTCAAAGCAGTATCCCCTTCAATAGAACCTAACAAATTGGTATATTATTAGAACGAATAAAAAGTATTTGAAACGAATACTGGCCACATAAAAACCGTTCGTGTAGTAGTGTATTGCCTTATTTTTTTTTTCTTTTTAATCGTCAATATAAAGTAATACGATTTAAAAATGGAATATGTTTAAGACGAACACTGCGTTTACAAAGTTATGTAACCTATTTATTTCAAACTAAGTTTTTAACATTTATCAAACCGAAATTATCCACTGAGCCAAGTGAACAGTGATAAAAATTCTTATCTATAAATTATTCTGTATTAAGGTGCGTACAAACTGGATTATTGTCTTATAGTACGACATTGAGCCACTGTAACGGGCGCAGTTTATTGGTCTAAACATTTATAAAAATCATATCGCGGTTACAGAAATCTTACAAATGTGACGTGAACTTTTATTGGGCATAATTTCGAATATTATTCACTAAAATTTTATTTGTATATTGTGTCGAAACGAGTATTCTTGGCCAAATTTATAAAAGTGTATAAGTCAATTCTTCTCTTTCTAACGTGGTTACTGTACGCTAACTAAGCTTACCTTACGAAGCAATTTCAATTGCAATATGCATAAAATTACAAATTTGTTGTTATACATACTTCTATTTTTTTTTTGACGCAGAGAGATCTTCCGCGAGTCGCGAGAGCGGCTTGCGGGGCGTGTCAGACTTCTACTGACTAAAAACTCCGCGGCGGCCTTCATCGACATGCTAAGGAACTCCGGGATCCAGTGTATATAAATTACCGATGATGTATCCCTGACCTAATAACAGCGGTACACCATATCTTACCGTGAACGCTGTAAGAATCAGTTAAGAGATGAATTAAGATAATTGACGGCAATTTTGAAGACAATTTTGAAAACCTTAGCCAAGCGTGGAGAAACTCCTCCTATTAAGAGGTCCATGTCTAGCATTGTATTTCCGTGAGCTAATCATGATAATGATAATGACGTACCTCTGACAACAATGGATATGACAGCAACGCAGACCATTTGGCAAAATCTTAAAAATTATTTAGAGATTTTATAAGTTTGCATATTTAAGTGTATTTCATAGTAATTTTAATGATTAATAAATCTCATACGTTTGGATTTCATGATTTGAATTGGTTTTCAAAAGATAATGTACTAACAATTTTGTTTGCTTCTAGGGCAAGTTTAATGATTACCTGTGATAAGATAAGAGAAACTAATGAATTGACAACCGATACGAAACAGTAGGAACAAATATATCCGTATCAAGGTTAGACCAAAAACAAGATACACATTTGTATTATACTATTTTGTTGAATGTGTGTTTTGAATATAATAAGGGCGCTGATGCATTGGTTAAAAAGCAAAAACAAGACTGGGTGAGTCTCGCGTCGGTCTTGCGTTTGTAATATTTGGAATATTTTTTGTAAGATTTGAAATACTACTTCCATTACAAGTGAATTAGTTTGTACGTACCCTAATATTTTTACTAGTCTAATAAATATATCATTTAAACAAAATATTGGGCAGCAAAATTGAGATGTTAATCCAAATAATACAGTCATAGGATGGTGACTATTGTATATAACTTAGTATCTTAAAGACTGGTGATAAATTTTGCTGTAACACAACCTAACTAAATTTAGACTCTCCCTATCTTTTTCTAATGTCAAACACCAAAATGAGATAGCAAACATATTTAGCGAGTACCGACCTACATTTCTGTCAAAAGGTACAAAAAGTGTTGCGTTTTTATTTTCAGTCGTTATCTTTAGTTGGCATTTTCCGAGATCACGTCTAAATTTCTTAATTTTGACGTGTTTAAACAAAACTGACAGTACCAAAATTGTGGCTATCTCGTTTTCGCGTTTGGTATTAGAAAAGGATAGGGAGAGTCTAAATTTAGTTAAGTTCTGTTAATGCAGAATTACCAGCATTGTACACTTAAAATTAACGTAAGAAATTTTTATTTTAGTTCACGTGACACAGATTGGACTTTCTTTTGTATTTAAATCACTTGAGAGTGATACACTGCTGACATTATAAAGTACACTGGTGGTCTAGTGGTGCTAGACAAGACTTGCTATCGAAAAGTCGTAGGTTCGACCCCGATCTATACCACTGAGATTTCTAATTCATGTATGGTCTACATTGTAAATGACAATGTACTCAACCGAGAAGGAAAACTTTGTAAGGAAACCTGCATGTCCTGAAGGTGTGGAAACCTATCATCACTAGGCCAGTGCGGTAGAATACGGCCTAATCCCCCTACTGGTGAGGGGAGGTTCGTGTCCCTGTAGTGGGGACAAATATGGACTGTAGATTATGATAATGATTTTAAACACCTTTTTTTCTATTTTGTTTAGGGTATCGTGTTTATTATTTTTTTTTTAATTATTGAAATCGAACTATTTTTGACATTTTATTTATAACAATATTTGATTATCTGAGTCCGCCTAAGCCTTACCAAATCCTGACACAGGCTAAAACAGTGTTGAGGTGAAGAAATACTTAACTTTAAAGTAAATCCTTTAAACGCTAGTTAAATTGAAAAAAAAAATATCCCCAACTATTTGTAAATCCTAAATAAAATAAAAAATATCGTGGTACTGATAATTTGTCCAAGGATGGAGTTGGACCTACTAAAGCTTGAAAAGTGAAAGGCAAATTCACAAATTACAAGGGTGAGTCTAATGCTATACGCACTATATTGTTGGTATGTTATGTAGGCGTGTTCACAAGGCAGAATGGGTAGATCCCATATATCATATGTCACACTATTTACAAGAGTGTATAAAACAGTAGAAAATTATTAACAATAGCTCACTATTTTCAATTATAACATCATAGAAAGTCTTGATAACTGATTGATTCAAGGACGGTGGCCCTGTTTTCTGTGCCAGTTGGTCCTGGATTCGAATCTTGGTGTGGAAAAAATTTGTGTCGATGAGCACGAATGTTTGTAGCCGCGTCATTGATCATATAAGTAAGTATATCGTTCTCCAGTAACCAAGATACATACAGGGAATTCTAATTTTGGGCTATATCAGTATATATCAAAGAATACCCACAATATTATCTCCTTTTAACTTATCTTTACGTTATTCAAGAAACTTATATTACATCACAACTGCCACTCATATATGAACATATTCATCATTCGACATATGCATCAGCCGTTATCAGACAGACGGTGAGAGAGAGAGAGAGAGAAATAGAGAGAGAAGAGTTTGAAAGGGATAACAATAGTTTAACTAATGTAATTTTTAATTATTGCAAATATCTTAGTTTCCTTATATCTATAGAACTCATTTATGAAAAAAAAATATATAAAAATGTCTTTGAGGGTAGGTGGTTTTTTACCTTTATTTTAATTTTTAAATATCTGACAGAATATTACAACTACCCACAAAAATATTATAAATTTAAACTAAAGATAACATCTTTATGGGGATTATGAATCAGTTTATATAACGCATGAGTAAAGGAAGTTGTTTATTTAATATTTTGATAAAACACAAATACAAAATACACTGTCATTTTGTTTATTGTTGAAAACATTTAAAATATCAACTGAGCGCCGCAATGAACAAAACATTTTATTGATGAGAACCGAAGTGGTTTATTGTATGGCTTTCATGTATTATGTAAATATCAGCCTGAATACATCTACTGTTGGATACTTCACAAATAGGGATGTATGCTTCATAAATAGGGATGTATGCTTCATAAATAGGGATGTATGCTTCATAAATAGGGATGTATGTTTCATAAATAGGCCGCCATAATTGAGCCGTTGACTTCAGTTGTGGTCCAAAAGCGAGATAACTTTTATTCTCAATTGTTTTTGGTCTTTGGAAGGGTTTTGTCTCTGTTTTATAAACATTAAATAACATGATGTGGAAATTTTGGAGATATTCTTGTGTGTAATCGTCAGTCCATAAATGTTGAAGACTGATTAGTACAGTGGTGGTTAACTTGCCTTCTATACCAGTTGGTTCCTGCTTCGAATCCTGCTAGGGACAAAATTTGTGTGATGAGCTCCAATGTTTGTATCCGAGTCACGGATATCATAATTAATAGATTACTATTAATTAATTATAAATAATTATAAATATTGTGTATTGTTTATATAACACTAGTCTTTGCTCGCGGTTCCACCCGCATGAGTGTCAATTTCCCGCTACATGGGAAGTCCCGAATCAATCATAGATTTATATAAAAAGTCTTAGCCCTAATTTTACTTGAGCTCTCGTACCTTAGTAGTGGCTACTAAAACAGAGATCAAGCTGTATCTTCCAATTTTGATGAAATATGCCGCAGTGTTAAAGTTAAAATATTTAATATCTTTAAGACTGTAACAGTTTGACCAAAATGTACATACACGCTAGTTTTCGCGTGAAGCTAGAACAAAACAAAAAAACAAGCAATCAAACATCGACCGATTTGGTTTAAGAAACCATTAGTTAGTCGACCTGAGCTGATTTTTTTAAAAATATTTTTGATTTACAATTATTTCACATTTAAAAATTTTATAATAGTAATAGACTTAGCATAAATTAATATCGATTTAAATCGATTTTGCGATTTAGAGCCCTTGCGGTGATATAAAAAAATATTCTTTCGTTTGCATATTAAGGTAAAAACAACGAACGGAGCCGGAATATTAATAATAAATAATAATAATATTCTGTACACTTTTGTTTTTGATCCCTTTGATTTGATCACATACACTTTAATCTAGTCCCAAACTAGGATTTTGCGTATCTTGGGTACTAGACAACGATATACATACTTATATAAATGTATACTATATACAAATAGATAAATACTCGTACATCCATGACTCAGGAACAAACATCTGTGCTCATTACACAAAGTTCGTCCTTACCAGGATTCGAACCCGGGATTCATTGGCACAGAAAGCAGTTGCCACTGTATTAATCAGTCATCAAATAGATATAATATTCGAATACTCGTGTTATTGCAATTTCATTTTTATATACAAGGCTCAACTTGTTCCGCGAATTGAAAAGCTACATACTTTGAGTGGTATGATTGAATTTATCGGTTTACCATATAGACCGTGCGGAAAGCTATCGAGCGTGTTGATATGGGAAAGGAAGCTTAGAAATTCGGTCAAATAAACTAATATTTATACGTAATATTTGAGTGCTGTAATTATTTGTAAGTATTTGCTGTAACGCGGCTGTATAATAATAGTGTGATGCGCGGTTCAATGACCTTGTCGCGCTAAAAATAGATCGCACGCGGGCGACAAGCCGTCGGTAACTAAAGCTAAAGTAAATTCTGCAAAGAACCGTATAGCTACGACATTAGGTCGAAAGTTTACTAACGGTGGGACTTATTATTCCAACTCGTGCTGACGCCATATTTTCCCACGGTTTCCAGCGGGCCTACGTTTGTTCTCGAAGACAAAATTGTAAATAAATATGAACAAGCCCACTAGCGGCTGTCACTTACTTTTCAACTAGCGATCGGAACTATTCGGAGCGAACAAAGGCGAAAGGAAGACTTAGACGGCTACCTGCGTGTACTACGGTTACTGAAGCTTACTCTGCGGTTGGAATACGTTATTTACGGTAGCTTTCTATGAATATTTGCTTGAACGACGGTTACTGATTTTATTCTGCGATTCGGATACATCTTTCTTCGTGTATAAATTGACTTTTTCACGCCAGCGGCATTTAATTTACCCCCAATCCGTAACAATAGTATCGCTCCATCTTTTCTCATTGATGCTGTGAGAATCATTTAAGAGATGTACCAGGATAATGGGCAACAGCGTTATCTTGTTTTTCAGTCAAAATATATAATATTTTGATCTCTAAGACGCCTGTCAAGCGCATACTGTGAGAACCAGCTAAGGGATATAACATAATAGTGAGCAGAAACCATATTCTCTTATCCAATTGAATATACTTCGTAATCTAAGAAGCCTGCCAAGCGCGGAGATTGTGACAAACTGTTTGCTATAGGAGGGCCATGTCTGGCTGTGAACTTCCTCGAGTTGGTACTGATGATGAAGATTCGGGTTCTATGGAATTATATGTATATATATATATATACATATATATATATATATATATATATA
>WUAW01037051.1:0-10268 GCA_017165845.1 Thaumetopoea pityocampa | reverse complement strand
GCCATGCTCAAAGACAAAGTGTACAGACAATCTCTATAGTGTTGCCACTTATATTTACTTAATATACCACATATATATCCAAAAATTTAAAGCATACAGCTGTCTCAATTTGGGCACACTTGGAACCAGTTTTGCTTCATATTTCAGATCTATCGGCATTTATAAGATACACTGCACTTCTACAGTGATAGCCTCTGCAGCCAATACAGTAACTGAAATTTGTTTTACATTTTTACTCAATTAGAGAAGTAATTTGTAGCACTTCGCAAATTAACCTGGAATTATATGGAAGTGAGCCATGGGAAAGGTGCTCCAGATGGCCTGGGAGCAGTAGTGAAAATCACAGCCAACAGAATTGTCAATTCGGGAACAGACGTTGGGACATTTAAAAACAAATTTGTTGAAGTTGTTAGAGTCAACGAGTCCAATATTAAAATTTTTGGAATTGCGAGTACAGACATAGATGAAAAAGACCGTATGATATCTAAGTTTGTTCCTACTTTCAATGGTACTACGGCCGTCCATTAGGTCATTTGGAGATGTGGCTCTGAAAGCAATCGGTTAGAGATGCGAAGCCGAAGGTGTTTCATATGTCAAGAGAACACATGCCGACAACCATGTTCCGGTATACACAACCTCGAAAAGGTTGTGATTTCCCAAATTACCAAACATTTGAAGATACTACGTTAGCCGTGTCTGTTTCTTTCTCGATACATCACAATCTTCAGGCTGTTAAAGTCCACAATTAATACGAAGTGAATATCCAAGTAAAAGGCGTAAGATGCATTCGAACATACCGGTAAAACAGGAAGGGTTAGCTAGAGATAATAATATTTCCTGCTGTACCTGGAAAACCTTCAATGTCGGGAAAATTTAAACCATCGGAGAAGATTTACGCTTTATCTGCTATTAGAAAAACTAGGTGATTGGCAGTACTCAATTTTTTTTGGTTCTGAAAGCAAATTTTATTGTGAAAATTTTGAAATTTTTATCTACCTATCTATCTAGCTTTTATAAAGAAGACTACAGAGATGTAGAAAAGAGAGAAAATAAAGAAAATTTGTAGAGAATGAATGACAAGAGAAGGGTAAACGGGGGAAATATTAAGGAAAAAGAGCGGAAATAATAATCGGGCAGGAATAAAATAATTAATAATACTCTGTTGTAAATTTTATTATATGAAAGAACATCAAAAACAAAAAGGTTCCACGACAATCATAGAATATTAGAATATTTTCAATAACTGATCTTGTTGATTTTTGACATATAGAAGATTGGAAGACTGATTTTACTGATTATATTATTGTTATTTGGAAGAAGTCTACATTTTTTGTTATTATGATAATTAAATTTAACAATAAAGGTTAATTGCAACATACGTGCATTTATAGTGACAAGGTAAGTATGTATATTGACAAGGTAATGATACAAAATTATTTTGTATCATTACCTTGTCTCTATATTTCATTACCTTATTCTCAAAAAATCACTACCGGACACATGGTTCATTATCGTAGCTTATCATATATTTTAAGTGGCTATAACTCATTCATTATTTAAAATACATACATAAGTGCTTTTCACCTATACATAACACGAAATGATTCTTAATAGCATAATACGAGCAAATGCTAATAAACAGGTAATTTTTATTCTTGTGAAAAATTTGGGCAAATATTGTTTAAACTGAAGTAAGACCCTTATAAATTTGGTGTTGTGTTTTAATCCTGAAAAATATTGATACATTGGAATAAAACTGTGTCTAACATAACAAAGTGACCGTAGTTATTCAAGACAATAAGTCTGCGGAAACTAATGCTCAGTGAATGTGATAATCGTTGAGTGGACGTCCAAAAGAAGCAATAAAATGAGATACACCAACGCTTTATTGATTCATGAAAATAATATAACTAAGGCAGATAAGGCTGTGACTTAGATCTTTTTCCCTCTCCTTAAAAGGGGAACACTTGAAAAGAATTCGTCGTTTGTAATAGAACAAATGTATTCTGGGTTTTTTGGCGCCACCCGAGTGAAGCATCACTTCAAGTTTTAACTTTAATATTTTAACATAGCAAAGTGACTGTATTTCTTCAAGGCATTTTGCGTGATGAACTTCAAAACTCCCAAGAAGTAATAAAATATGATACACCGATATTTTATTATTCACTTGAAAAATAAACTTATAAAATATATACACTCGACACTGGCAGAAATGGCGCGAATTTGCAGCCGATTGCCACTATGAAAAAAGAAGAAGAAGAAATGTGCTCTGTGATAATAGAAAGTATATTTCGTATATTTCACATAGTACATTTGTATATTGGTCTATTTCTCATTTTTGGATTTGAAACGAGGAAATATTTGTATTTCAAGAAAGTATTGAGATGAGTGACGATCACTCGCGAACAGGCAAGTTCCGTCTGGAGTGGTTTTTAATATTTACACTATTTTTAAACATAATAAACCTTACCATATTAGACCAAACATAGATACCAAAATACAAGCGTTATTATTATAGTATAATACAGATATTATTTGAAATTTATATACCAGTTTCCTTGAGAAATTTATATACTTAGATAATATACCTTGAGGTATAAAATAATTGTCACTTGCAGCGTAATTGTGGAACAAGCTACCTATACCTATACCTAGCTTGTGATTTTCTAACTCATACAGCATGCACCTTAAAGAATAGGGTAATTCTCCAGATTAGTGACACTTAGACTTATAGACTTTAAATAAATTTTAATCGATAGAAGACCCATGGCTATAATATATTTTAAAAGTCCTATTTGGGGCAACGACATTTGTTTATTTATTTATTTAGTGGCACTCGTAGGTAGCTGCCGCGGCACGCTCGCTCAGTTCGTGTGTTTTTATAACAATTTAACATGCTCCTCTTCGCTTTGCTCATCATCATCACACCTATATTTGGCCATTTATTGTGTTTTGTCCTTAACAATGATTTTTACACTCACCACTACAGTAAAATCGTAAGTACTAAAATAAATATGGCGGTTTCCATTACGATGCAATTTTGAGAATTTTAAATAGTTTTTTTCTCAAAAGCGGTTGAATTGCCCCAAATGTGAGTTTTAAAATTTGTTATAACTGTTGGTCCTCTATCGATTAAAATGTATTTTAAGTCAATAAGCCTAACTGTCACTAATCTGAAGAATTACCAAGAATATATTCTAAAAGACTTGCAAAGCATTAGCAATCTTTGTATTTAGATATTTAGGTAATTTATCATAGGGTAACCTGTATATGTTTTTCCCCCTTATATAAAAAAGTTACACTGTCAATTTTTTGTTTGTTTTCAGTATTTGACTGTGCAGTCTGTCTGCAAAAATGTAACCATCCCACTCAATTGCCTTGTGGACATGTATTCTGCTTTCTTTGTGTGAAGGTATGATTGAACTTTATTCTTATCTGTGCTTTATTTATTAACTTTACTGCCAACAATATTTCAAATACAATAAAAGGAAAAAAAGATGTGTTGAACTAAATTTATCAGTTTAATTTACATATACTCCCACCTTGAAGACAGTTTGTTTACTATGCACCATGATTCTGAGTTTACATCTTTTTTGATATATCTACACTCATACACCATTTTAAACATTTTCTTAGTTTTTATCTGAACTTTTTAAAAGAAGTTTTTATTTGATTATATCAACATCAACAGTATGATCAAGGACAATCTATTGTTTGTCTTCTCTTACTACTGATTTTTAATTTGTTAGTGTGTCCACCATTGCCTGCTAATATAGCATAAGTGCCATATATCTTTGTTATAAAATGATTATATAATCATGCCAATAATTCGCCTTGGTATTTAAATACCAGCTTGTGGCCGCGGCTCCGCCCGCGTGAATGTCGGTTTTCCGCTACATGGGGAATCCTAACACAGTCATAGATTTATATAAAAAACTAAGAACCACTTTTATTTGACCTTTCATACCTTAACGGCAGCTACTAAAACAAGGATCAAGCTGTGTATTCAATTCTACTGGACCGATTGTGATGAAAGATGACCTATTATTTAATTCGGAATTAAGAAACTTTAAGAACGTAACAGTTTAACCAAAATCTACCCACTGGTTTTTGCGTGAAGCCTGAACAAACAAATATCGACGGATTCGGTATCAGACGCCCTGAATTAGTCTATCTGAGTAGTTTGTTTTTAAATATCTTTGATTTTTGAGAATTTGACATTTAACAATTTTATAATAGTATAGATCCCCAAGTGGACCAGGTGGAACCACAGGGGTCCATGGGAGACTCGATGGGGGTCTATGTTGGCATACGCAAATTTCCATAGTTAGATCTAATCTTCACATTTTGTCGAGTTTTGGGAATATGGTAGAAATGTAGCTGCAGGGGGTTCACCGGAACCAGCTAAATTTTGAAAGTGGTCTCTGAGAAAAAAAGCCTGGGAACCTCTGGTATAGATATTAACAAATAAATGGAATTTGTTGTAAATTACAATCCAATTACAAGCAGTCATAAGAGTTGATATGTTACATTGTTATAGTGTATGTGATGGTATTGTTATGTATGATTGTGTATATGATGGTCTATCTTTATTTCAGTGTTTACTTGTTTACAGGGTATTG
The DNA here is from genome assembly GCA_017165845.1 of Thaumetopoea pityocampa. NCBI lineage: Eukaryota > Metazoa > Arthropoda > Insecta > Lepidoptera > Notodontidae > Thaumetopoea > Thaumetopoea pityocampa. The sequence goes on along the minus strand of WUAW01037051.1, from coordinate 5,646 downwards.
CGTTTCAAAGTAAAAAATGTGCAATGTGTCGAGCTGAAATTCCACCAAATTACTTAGACCATCCAGTGCTTTTAAGTATACAGCCTGAGCAAGTAAATCTTCCTGTTACACAGGAAGCTTATCAGTGGTTCTACGAGGGCAGAAATGGTACTTATTTTGCAAATAAAGTTATTAGGAAGAAAAGCTATCTAATTAACTCCATTTTACAGATTTGTTTTTAAAAATGCAATTGAAAATTTCAATCACATCCTAATCATTAACTTTGACTTATGTTGCAATAACCATCATAAGACTAACCCAATTTTATCAATAAAACTTATATGGGCTTATGGGCAACCTGCCTACTCACTAAATTTAGAGTTGTGTGAGGAAACCTCTGGTTTATCTCCTGCTTGCCAAAAAATGAATAATCCAATAACATTAATTGCTCGAAAAGGTTACCAGCATTATATCTGGTGTGGCAATTATAGAAAACTATATGATAAATGTTTAGTGGTATGAAAATGAAGAGTAAGGCCTATACTCAGCATTGAATGTCATAGAATGGTAATATTGCTGCTAAAAAAAAGCAAAATTAATGCTATATTCTGATTAAATGTTAAACAACCTTTCTTTGTGATAAACGAACATGGTTATGGCCACTGTCTCTTGAAGATATCCATTTCTCTATATTATCTATTTTATAATAGATACTTCTGCACTTCACCAAACCACTGGAATCTAAGAACCTCAGCAGGTTGGTGGTTTATCCAAAAACTAATTTTTATAATGAAAACAATTTATTAAAAAAAAATATTTACAATTTGTCTTTTATTTCATAATTTATATAGTACAAATTTTTTAGGATGGTGGAAATATGATGAGCACAGTAATACTGAACTTGAAACAGCTTTTAATACTGGAGAATCTGATTGCACCCTGCTCCTTGCGGGAACTTTATATACTATAAATTTTCAAAGCATGACACAATTTCGAAGAAGCGATCAAAGTAGGCGGCGTCGAGTTCGTAGAGATACTCCAATGTTTCCAGCCAAAGGTAATTATTATTGTTAAAACAGTTTGAAAATGTTTACTTTCCATACATCTCATTTGTCATTTTCTCATTAGTGCATAAGTTGGGCATTTAAATTCATTAGAAATATATTATGGCCTTTTTCGCAATATTGATATACCCATGTAGGTATTGATTATACAACGTGTAACATGATAAATGCACATCCTGAAAGTACTTTTTTCAGAATTGACTACTGAATGTATTTCAGCCATTATTATATATAGGTGATTTTTTATCCTAAAAACAACCCGAATTGAAACATAGTTACCCTTTTGTTGAACAGTTAAATCAAACGAAAATAAAACTTTATACGAAATAAAACGAAAACAAAGCTATAATTTTTTATTTTTTATTATTAAAATACTTATTTACTATTACATCAAGAAGAAAACAAAAAACTCAAGAAATATCAACCATTTACGTTAAAAGTGCCATTCATATTTTAAACAGATTTTTTCGCAAAAACCCCTCCCTTGTATTTTATTACTTTTTTCACTAGTCTCGGCATTCGAGCAATCAATTGTCGATTGTATCTTGTGAAACATTGTTCTAGCTTTCTTGCAAAGCCTTCCACGTCTTCTTGTAAGGAGGGACAACAACTGCACATATTTCTATCAAGCTCTTCCCACAAAACTTCAGTCGGGTTTAGATCCGGGCTCTGAGGGGGCCACACCATGTTTTTTAATACTCCTGTTTTTTTCATATTCTAAATAACCCCTGCATAATTTTGAACTATGTTTTGGATCATTATCTTGGAAAAAAAATACATTTCCAATTAATCTTAAACCAGCTGGAACGGCATTTTGTTGTAGTATTCGTTTATACTGCTCCTTTTTCATGATTCCTTTGACTCGTACCAAATATCCGATTCCAAGGCCCGAGAAGCATCCCCAGACCATAATAGAACCACTACCGTGTTTGTTTGTTGGCACCACACAGTCTGGCATCATCTTTTCTTCGGCACTATGTCGAACAAAAATTCGTCGTTTTGAACCAAATATTTCAAATTTAGATTCATCTGTCCAAACAACTTTTTTAGTCTTCTTCAGTCCAGTTTCGATGGGTAAGGGCCCCACTGTATCCGTTTCTTTTTGTGGTCTTAGTAGTGGTTTTCTAAAGGCGACGCGACCAAATAACTTAGCATCTCTCAATCGCCTTTTTACTGTAGTCAATGACACAAGCTTAGATCGGGATTTATTCACTTCTGCGCGAATTTCTGATGCTTTTAGGCATCTATTCCGCTTATTGGTAACGATGATGAACTTATCCTCGCTAGAAGTGGTAGCCCTCGGGCTTCATGATCGCGAACGATCTTGATTACTGCCAGTCTCCTTGTATCGAGTTATTGTGTTATGAACACTTTTACGTTCAGATTTGCCCTCGCTGTATAAAACAACTATGGCAGAACGTGTTTCACTGCTAATTTCGTGCACTTTTCCCATTTTAAGATATCTTCACTGTAACAACGAGCTCAAACTAAGATAAAGATTAAGGGGGAAACCGGTTTAGGAGACCGAAATTTAGGTGATTTTCGTAAATTTTTTAAACAGGGAAGGAATAATCAGAAATTGTTTAAACTTGGAGGGTATTTTATTCATGTTTTGAAGTACACTTTAGAATTTTCTGAAGTAATTTCCGCCGGAAATAGTGGCGTTAGAACGTACTGTCCATGGACGATTGCCATCCGAGTAATTTGCTGGTGTGCATTCCTGAAGTCGCAATTTTTATCTGTAATCATCCCATTTTTTTTCGGTAACAACATATTTTCTAAGAATATGAAGCTAATTGTGATCAAAAAATTGAAAATTGCAAGTTTTTGAGGTGTTTGAACACAATGTCATGTTTTTACACCATATTTTTTCAGCTTTTTTTGCATAAAAAATATATTTTAAATAATAATATAATCCCAGAATTAGGTTCATATAGATTGGAATAATATTCACAACAAATTTCAGAATGATTGGTCAATAACTTTTTGAGCTAGAATACCCACCAGTTGAAAAAAAGTTGTTTCGAGAAAAACGCGTTTGAAATAAAATGTAGCGAAAACGAAAAATTCAAGGCAGTAATTAATTATATAAATTGCTCACTGGTTAATCAGCTATTCTAGCATCATATCGCTCATCCAATAGGACAATGACGTAATTATATTTTTGCAATTTATCAGAAGAAGCGTTTCAGTTTAAAATTGGATTATACCCATTTTGTAAATCATATCAATTATCATAATTTTTCATAATTTATTTATAGATTATTATTAATAATAAAGAACATTCTCGAAAAAATCCATATTAAACAAATCATCCAAATTAAACACAAAATAAAATTTTAACTTTTTTGCAATTACGTCATTATTCTATTGGATGAGCGATATAGCAATCCCTCTTCTTGTTCATACGCGTCATTTCGGGCTTGCATCTCCTCTTGACGAGCGAGCTTCCTTCGTCTTCAACGAGCTGCGCCTATTTTGTCTCGTCGCGCTGACTATCCATGTTCTCAGCAAAATTAAAGCTCTGCAAGCCAATTACGAGTTGTAATTCGTTCATTATCATTAGAAGAGCTGAATTTCCTTCATTAAATAATGCAGTAGCCAAGAATGCTGCAACCTCGACTATTTTTAGGCCAGCATGAAAATGCTTTGGAGTCAATCGCCAAACGGTCGAATTAAAACTTTCATTCGCGTTCTGCGTATGATCGCATAAACATACATACATACATACACTCACGCACTTTTCCCTGGCTCTTCGGCGGGGATCGAATCACGGTCTCCCGCGTTGCAGACGGGTATACTGACCACTATACTACCGAAGAATTGGGGTAGGCAGAGACTACTTCTTTCCATTTGCTACGAGCAAGGTGGAGAACCGTAGCTCACTTTTCGCCCCCGTGGGAAACGAGACGTGTAAAACATCTCGTCAGCAAATCGTCTCTCGATAAATCTTCGTATATAGAAAGAATTTCTTTTTGAACGTCGAGGTATAATGGAGCAAGGTGCGGTTCAGGCTCTGTTCCAAATGCTTTAGCTTGCTGCCACTTGCACCAGCTATCTTCTCCCTCTGGACAGTTGTCGTGTTGTGGATTGTTATCTGTGGATATCATGTGGTGAAAAGTTGCCATTATAGCCTTCTTCATGTCTTTGACGCTGTTTATATTTCTTCGAATTGCTAAGCCATAATACGTGCCGAGCTTTTTCACCAAAGCCTCTGTCAACTTTCTTTTTCCGCCCAGTATTTAGTTTTACTGATGTTTCGGAGCTGATTTCCCATCCTTTTCTGAACATGGCCTATGCATTCACTTTTGACAACTGTCAGTTCATCACCATAGCGATTCAAATTAACGATTGTTGTGAACGTTTTCGAATCTCCATCACCGATATAATTGCCGTATTTTACACCGTGTAGTTCCTCCGATCTCAAGAACATCATTTTCACAGATTCCATCTCCATGCTTCCCGCGGAGCCTTCATGTGTTTTCATGCAATTTTCTTCGTTATGATCATCATTCCATGCTAGATATTTTGCTGAATTTTTCGGTTTTTCTTTCCAATATATACATGATTGGCAGTAAGAGCTTCGTACAACCAATCGATGACTTTTCCGGAGTAATATCCGATGAGCGTTGTAACACCAATAATTGATTTGAATCCTTGTTTTTCCACGTTCCATCACCAGATATTTTTAAATTCAGAATAGGTCTCTCGCGTTTCTCGTTCTCTTTCTTTTCTTTTTCAACAGATTTCTTACAGCACAATTCATACACTTTTCTCGCAGCGGCATGGATGTGAGTGCAAATTCCGTTGTAAGTTTCTTCAGCTATACCGCTGCCGATGTCCATGTATACTCTGTACATATAATAAAATCGTAAACAAGCCGTGTCTGTACAATGAATATCACACACACACAAATCACAAACACTAAAATTAATTGAAATAAAATTCGATATTCTAGAAACGCGTTTCCGTCGATTTAGCTAAAACTATTGATGATTGTTTTTCTTAAAACGATGACTGCAAGTTTATATGAACACAAGGAACACATCTATACATATAATAAAATCGTAAACGAGCCATGTCTGTACAATGAATATTTTTTCAAAAAAAAAACCATCCATACTGGTTGTAGTTATGTTACCGGAGCCAAAAATATAGTTTTTAGAAATTTTGTCTTTATCTGTGCGTTTTTGCACGCTAATCTCAGAAACGGCTAAACCGATTTTAATGCTGTTTTTACTGTTGCATTGTGAAAAGCTTCCTCTGATATTTGGTATTTGTTTCAACTATCATTCATTAATCATTCATTCTTATTAAGATCGGAGAAAATTATTTATCTATAATTTCGCTCTTACCGAATGCCCACGCGGGCGGAGTCGCGGGCACAACTAGTTACAAAATAAATCCAGTCCTTCGCCAACACCTAAGACCCGCATGACAAATACAATACTACGATTTATCTCAAATCCAGTGTTGAGTAAAGGACCTGAATTGATTTGTTTCCATCCACAGTGACAATTGACAACAAGCTTGAAACCAAGGCCACGTTTTCCAGCATCTTGGAATTTCACTTTCTGTTTACAATCTATATATATATATATAT
>WUAW01037044.1:0-10239 GCA_017165845.1 Thaumetopoea pityocampa | reverse complement strand
AAAAGTACTTACTGTAATTCGTGCAAGCAATTTAACATAATTTATAACATAATTAGTCTTGTGTAAATACTCAGTTTCTCTCTCAAAACCAAAAACATTTTCTGTCTTTTATCTGGATTTATTTTGTACTGTTAGGAATTTTTTAATTATTTAGTAATTAGTTAAGTTTCAGCACTCAATGTCTTGTTTGTAAGATTTTTGTTCATATATTAATTGCTTATGTAATGACTGTTTGTGCCAAAATAAAGAGAAAAAAAAATTATGGATATTCATTTGCTATATATAACGACCAACCGCTTTATTTGTTGCAGCAAAACAAAACAATATGAACAATTTTCAAACCTATTCAAATATACAAAGGAATGTTTTAATTTATTATTACCTACGCACTATCTCCCACCCGATCCGAACCTCGATCTGAACCTCGATCCGAACCTCTTGCGTATTCTTTGCCATTTGACATTGCATGTTTCAGGACTTAATTTGTGCGATAGTTGATCTCTCTCTATTACAAGAGGAGGACGATGATGATATTCCACTAGCGAGAAGGATACCATCTCCTAAAAATTAAGATGACAATGTACCGCTGACCCAATTGACTGTTCAGTTATACAGATCTACTAATACAGAACCAAGGATTGAAATAGAGGAATTCATCGGAATAGATGACAATGTTGCCATTTGAGCCTTAGTTACCGAGGAAGAGATTCTCGCAGAAGCTTAAAGTAATAATTGTAACACTGACGAAGAAAAGGAAGACCATCAAGAGCCGTTTCAAATAACAACACTATACGAGGCTATTAATGCTATGAAAATATGTTGATTTAAGGAAGAATTTAATGATAATCAAGCAATCTTAATGAGAATGAAACGTAAAATGAAAAACACATTTGCGATTCAGCTTAAAAAAACAGACCAAAATGACTATTTTAAAAACTAAGTGTTATCTATAAGCTGTAGATGCAGTAAGTTTTTTTCAGAATGTTGTTTTTTCTTTTTCGACATTTTATTTTCAAATACAAGTTCATAAGCATAACCTGTACCCATACTACATACATACGTACATATTTAAAAATTCTAAACATATTTATTATTATGATAATCTTGTGCATATTGCTTATAACAACTATTAGATATAATATCCAAAGTTATATGGCCCCTTCAATATCCTCATATCAGGTTTCAACTGTAGGTATAGGATCTGGAATTTGTACAGACACTGCTGTGAAATAAATGCAAGATACAGGACATTGGTTGTTTTTTATATAAAGTCATTCATTTTTTGAGATTTGTGCCTCAAACACTAAACACATATAATTTGTGACATGAACACAGAAAACACTTCATCAATCAATGCTAGTTTTTTATACATACATACAGTCACACCTAATTCCCATTGGGGTAGGCAGATACCACTTCCTTCCACCTGCTATGATTGTTTGATGTAGCAAAGTGACTATCGATAGCCCACATTTCACCTACCTTAATTTAGTTTTTTATCACTAATAGGCAATTTTGTTTTCCTATTCTCAGTAATCCTAGGAATAAACTCCAATGTAACATGTTTCACTAAATAATGTAATACTTCATGTATTATTATAGTTGCCACCAGATAGTAGTCCTTTCAGAGTGCAATAATCATATTTTCAAAGAATCAATCTTACACAATAGAATACAAGATAATATCCATTACACGCTGTAACAGGCCAATCAAGGCTTCTTAAAGCAGTAAGATGCAAATTTGCTAGTTAAACTCATAGTTGTTTGCGAATGTAACACTGTAATGACTGGTTTATCGATAAAACTGAATTATCATATCTATTCATTATGTCATTCCAGGGCTCCTTCATGAGACTTCGAAATGATGGAAATATTGCTATAGGTTGCAATGATTTTCTCTCCAAGTACTTTTTTAAACACATCCTCATGTATGTTATATATCCGAGTCATGAAAAACAACTTGAAGCACCTTCAATAAAAGGTTTATAGGTTGTTATCTCCTTATCATCACATCTAATGCTAACAGGTTGGCTAGGAAAAACGGTACAAGCGTCATTGTAATTGGATCGCATTGAATATTTTGCATACATTCTATGCTAGCTAACAATAACATGTTTTTCGATTTCGTCACAATGTTGACTGTCAGTTTGTCGCTTCTTTCGCTGTGCAAATTTAATGACAATTGCATTCATCTCGCGTAAACTTGTTGTATATTGTGATTTTTTACCTTTAAGTCTTCTCTAGTTATACTGGGATTATCATTATAATTCACCAACCTCATGAATGATGTCGTGCACGGCTTGTACTACTTACTTATGGCAATCATCCGATAAATGTTTTTGGCCATCTTAATATAAGATATATCAATAACGGAGAATTCCAGAATTTGTTGTGTATACGATACGGCTAACTCTTTTGAGAATCAATCAAAATGGCCGTCGTACAACAGGTCACTTGTTCAAAGCTTGAACGTCTTACGTGAATCAATATTCTGAATGAGATTCAGCTCCATAATTGTTAGTAACACTAATAATCTATATATTTTACTAGAAATTAAATTCGATTTTATATTAGGTATTTAATGCGTTAACGTACGTTTTACATCGTAAGTAAAATTAGAGGAAGCCACTAATCAGTATAATATATAGAAGTATAGTACTCTGCAGGCCCGTGTACTCCCAACATTGGAAAAAACTGTAGTGTACGCCATCTATGCAACAAGACAAAATTGTTCTCTGTACGGTGTTACCTATACGACAACTTAAGAGGATGGTGGTAATAAATTTATTAATTATTTCCATATACACATATTTCTAAACTATTTCTATAAACCTACTAACATTAGGAAATAAGTAATCATGTTTTGCTTATTATTATCATATACATTTCTTCTTGAATTTTGAAAGCATAACATAAAAATCATAAAAACAATTGATCTATATAGTAGAATCTATATTCATAATACTGACAATGACACGTACGACGCCATCTAATAAAATATGTCTGCCGGATCTGCCGCGTGATCGGCAGCCTGGTAGACTACAGCCTAAATCTTCTGGTTAGAGATTGGTACTTCTAGTGGAGACGAATATGAACTGAACACGACGATAACCTACTTGGAAGTGCTGGTTATCATCACTATTTATATATATTTTGGTATATAAACACGATATTTATGTATGTGTGTGTATTATATATATCGACGCTGGAAAGCAAAAACGTAGTAAGTGACACATTAGTGTTTTTTTCTTTTATTACATCACTGGAATCACTAAAATAAACTACGTCGAATGGTATGCTCTGGTGAACAATTTTGGATTTGCGGGTTACTACGTTTATGCTTTCTAGCGTCGATATGTAGACGTACGTACAAATAATTTACGTCTTGTTATCTAGATGGCGCCCTCAGCTGAATCCTCAGTTGCCAGTCTATTCTAATATACAATAGTCGTCTATGGTACTCTGTGCCACAAAGGCCACAAACTCAAGGAACGATATATTCTGCACAACTTCACTTACTATACTCATTAATCTGTGCTTCACTTCTTTGTTTATGGCGTTTGACCAATTTAGTGTACCTAGTATTACTAATATGTTAAATATTTTTATATGGCCTGGTTTCTCAGACCTTTAAGCCAAGTCATCTTTTAATATATACTTTCGTCAGTTTAACAATAAAATATCAGTGTATCACATATTATTGCTTCTGCGGAGTTTTGAAGTTAACCCAACGTATACCACGTTGAAAAAATTTAAAAAATACGGTCACTTTGCTATGTTAGTCACAGTTTTATTCCAATGTTTCAATATTGTTCATGATTATTAACGATTAATACACAAAATAACACCAAATGTATATATTAAACATCACAATAAACTAATATAAAACGTTAAAATAAAACTTCGCGTGATACTTCACTCGAGTTGCCCCAGACTACTAAAGGTAGGCACCTTGTGTAGAGGCCTACACAATGGCCCATCATGCTGGCCAACTATGATGGGCCAGCGTGTGGGGGGCGTAGTGGTGTTGAATAAGTTATGGCGCCTGAGATGGCAATGGGATGGCTGCGGTGTCGGTTTTTCGTCCGCACATCAAAGGCCAGCGATGGCAGTACGCATTTACACGTGGCCGATCCACAGTGCGTGCTCGAATCCGATCGAGTGTGGATGTTCACGCTTTATTTTTTACGTGGAAAACTATTCTTAAAGAAATCCTATATATGGCCTCATAATGAAGTATTAAAATCTTCAGAACTACATCGCAGAAAAATGTCATATTTGTGTACTTTTTTCACATTTGTGTTATTAATGTTTGGGATCCCCAAACATAAACAACACAAATATACAAAAGTAACTTGGTAATAGGCAATATGCGTGTATTTTTAATATTCTTTTATCATTAAAAATACAAAAGATATTTGCACTTTTACAGCACAACGCTCGCCATTTTAACAATAAAATTTATAAAAAAACAGTTTAACCCTTATTTGAATTATATACATATTCCCTTTTATAACGTGATTTTTATAACTAGTCACTTCGTGCTGTCAAAATTGAAACATTATTCGCGATTTTAATAAATTCTATCCAGTTTGTTGTTATAATTAGAAAATTTTCAGAAATGATTTTCAAGAAAATAATAAAATATTCCGAAACTTTGACAGTTCCAAGTGACCAGTTATAAAAGTCGACTTATATTACTTATCAATCTTATCATACTCATCGATCTCTTGAACTATAATAATTGAGAATTTAAATTGTTTTTCGGATTTCGGATGTATGGAATCGCATAAGTTGAAATTCCAATAGAAGAATTAAATAAATTATAGTTTAAAAATTAAATAACACGCCTTAACAGCAATCCGAACTAAATAATAGAAAATAACTTTGAAATATAGTGTGTGTTCTATAGCGATAGTCCATTGGTTTATTATAAATTTATAATCGAAACATTTTTAATAAGTTTATAATAAGTATTGAATTCCAAACAAAATAATTAAGTTGTTTTTAAAAAAGACTGCTTTTTTTATTACGACTCCACTTTTATAAATACCGACCAATGAAGTATTTGTAAGATTTAATGTCAAGCATCGCACGCTTATTTACAATTAAATCAATTATTTTGTTAGGAACTTAATTCTTATTTTTAAATTATTAGAAATTTAACGATTATAAATTTATAATAAACCAATAGACTTTATATTGCTATAGAACGAACTCTATATTTGAAAGATATTTTCTATTTTTTAATTCGGATTGCTTAATTTTAAACTATAATTTATTTTATATATTTTTTTTAGTTCGGATTGCTATTTAAGCGTGTTTTTTTAGTTTTTTAAATTATAATTCATTTTCAAAACTTTTAAATTTGAATTTTTAAATATTTTTTTTTCCTTAAATTATTCGACTGAATGTTTGTTTATAAAAATGTTTGAGTTCGTAATTTTGGAATTAGAATTTTCTTCGAAATTCCCTAATTTAAGTATTTCCATTAATTTAGGGATTTTTTAGAGATTGAAAATTGTAAAAATCAAATTTCTTTTGACATTTTTCATTCCGATTTTTGATAATCGATAAATTCGATCGATTTTACAATTACAAGCAAGTAATTCAAATATATCAGTCACCATACAATATCCAAGTAAAGCATCAATTGTGATCCCAGAGCCTCCAGTGTATCAATGTGAAGTTTATACCCAGTAGAAGTTCACATAACCGTTACCTAAGCAGAAGTTTATCAATATCAATCAAAATTTACACACACCTTTTACAAAAAAAAATATTATCTAATGTAATTTTTGGATAAAAAATCGTTTAATAAAGAATCAAACCATCTTACAAGAAAGGTGTTTGATCTTCTGACACCAGACAGATATGTGTTAAAATACACAACACATTTATCTATAAAACCAATGTTGATTTGTGTATTTAAAGTCTGAAATCCATAATATATTGAAGCGTTGAATCTTTGGATAAAGTAGCTTCACGATCTTAGTACAAATTCTTTTATCTTAGTACTATAATTTATAAAGTGTCCGAATTATAAGTAAGTTACGAATATAAGTATAGTTACAAATTATAAGTTAGTAATAAATATTAGAGGTTTATAGACTTCACTTAGTTACCAATAAAGCTAAGCACAATAGTCATCTAGACAAGTTTTATTGTATTACCGAAGTTAGCAAGCCAAATAATCCTGGGATTGGATTGGTTAATGATAAAACAGCTAATAGTTTATGAAAGGACAAATCGTAGAGCATGCTTATTAATAAACCAAAAGATAATTAGTCATTTTATAAAATTTGTCAGGATCCTATACCCGATAGTCCTTTTCCCAAGTTCCATATTCCTTGTTCAATATACCTTTCCTACATCATCCTTTTTCCTTTCCTCTCCACTAAGCCGTTGGTACGCAATGAGGCACTTTAGTCACTTTTGAACCTCATAACATGGCGGCGTCGTGGTTCGCCACCCGACACGTCTCGTTGTCCACGGGAGCGAACTGTGGGCTGCGGATATCCACTTTGCTCATTAAACTATCGTAGCAGGTGGAAAGAAGTGGTCTCTGCTTACCCCAATGAGAAAGAGGCGTGACTGTATGTATATATGTAGTATGTACTATAGTCTCTGCCTACCCTTATTGGATATCGGCGTGAGTGTATGTATGTATGTTGTCAGGATGATAGAAATCGTTACGGTATCGCGTATACCCATGGACTCCGAATTAGATCATATAAAAACTGGAGTTGAGCTAAGTGTAGAACAAAAGGTAGAGTTAGGAGACTTGTAAGGAACTACATACACTTTTAAAGTTAATTCACTTCTAAAGTTAGGTAAAGCTAATTGTTATGAACATGAAATTATAATAAAACCACAGAAACAATTACTGTTAAAAAAAAGCTATTCGATACCTTACGCTTAAAGTGAAAAAATATATGCGAAGTTAATGAAAATTGAAGACTTCATTTTAAAATGATATAGTTAGTAAAACACCCATCAGAGAGATATTATAAAAAATATTTTCTAAATCAAAAATAGCTAACACCAGTAAATCAAATATATCCAACATTTTAGAACTTATTAGAATTTTACTGTAGTATAGATAAAAATGATAGACAGCACACGAAAATGATGTAAAGGGAATCGTCTGGATTGCGTTATAAATAATAAATGTTTTAAAAAATTTAGGANCTCCGAATTAGATCATATAAAAACTGGAGTTGAGCTAAGTGTAGAACAAAAGGTAGAGTTAGGAGACTTGTTAGGAACTACATACACTTTTAAAGTTAATTCACTTCTAAAGTTAGGTAAAGCTAATTGTTATGAACATGAAATTATTATAAAACCACAGAAACAATTACTGTTAAAAAAAAGCTATTCGATACCTTACGCTTAAAGTGAAAAAATATATGCGAAGTTAATGAAAATTGAAGACTTCATTTTAAAATGATATAGTTAGTAAAACACCTATCCCATAATTAATTCTTTCACGGAGTGAGTTTATAAATACCTCAGATTATAATCTGAGATAAATACATAATTAATTTAAATAATGCACGGGAACGCGAATAATAATTAAATATTATCCACCGTTAATTTATTCAAAATTAAACGTGTAATTTTTAAAATTAGTTAGTGTTAATAGAATCACGTTCCAGCTAAATGCATATTTGTAAAAACCCTCACGGCTGGCTTACTCGTATAGGAAAGAAATGCCTAGTGAAGAATTACGTACTAGACCTTGCTACAACCTGTAACAGCGAAACAATTCGGTACATATTTAACGTGCGACTCACAAAAGAATTTACACAAAGTGAAAATTTAAAAAATTATTTAATCAAAATGGAATCACGTTCCATCGAAATGCAAATTTCTAAAAACTTCCACGGCTCACTTTCAAGAAAGAAATACCTAGTAAGGAACTAGGTAATGGACAAGCAGAATAACCTGCTACAACCTGTAACATCTAAACAATTCTGTACATATTTAACGAGTGAGTCACCGAAGAATTTACACAAAGTGAAAATTATAGAATAACGTGGCCTTTATGTGGACTATGAAAAAATATTTAATTCAGTCGAAACACTACGATGTACGCCAACCATATACATACTAGTAACGCCCTTAATCCTTTACCAACAATAAACCTTAACCCTTTAACAGTGAGCCTGAAAAGTGGAGCTTAAGCGTTCACTTCCTCTCATCTTTTTCTGCAGCTACAGTTTCTTGTTAGCTTAAGCATCAGCGGATAATTCACTCTTGTGTCCCAAAAGTACTGTCCCAGGATGACAGAAGGGAAATCAACAGAGACTTACTGGATTTCCCTTCTGATACAGCCATTCAGTGTCGTTGAATATGAAGGCATTAAAAAACTTCTGCGACGGGCTACGGCAAACAAACTAGGTACTAACTCGTAAAACTATGTCAGTGTTTTTATTCCAGTTCTTTACAAAAAAAAAGTAAAGAGTGCAAATTAATGATGCAAGACGAAGCCGAATCAGTTTGCATAACTACAGACATCGAGCATAAGTGAGCGTTTTATACAACGCTCCAAAAGCCCGCTGTATCTAATCAGATGTGTAATAAAAACCGATTTTTCTTAAACGATTGCGATAAAACAATACGTCTGAGACCACGTCTCGATTGAGACTCTAGTTAATATGAAACTGAAAATCGAACAATATCCTTTCCATAATTTTTAAGTGAGTAATACCTTAATAAAAAATATTTTCTAAATCAAAAATAGCGAACACCAGTAAATCAAATATATCCAACATTTTAGAACTTATTAGAATTTTACTGTAGTATAGATAAAAATGATAGCACACGAAAATGATGTAAAGGGAATCGTCTGGAATGCGTTATAAATAATAAATGTTTTAAAAAATTTAGGTGCTATAATATGTTTGTTTCACATTAATTATTAGGAATAGTGTTGGAGGAATATTATCACTGTACCTTAGTAATTCGGCCAGTTGTAATCCCCACATCACCATAGGTAATAATAAAATTATAACAGTCGGATACAAACTTTTGTTTGAATTATACGTACCCCTGTCCTCACACGGCAAGCACTAAATGCCTTCTAAGCAAATTAAGTTGCTACAATCAGTAACATCGAAACAATGCTCTATCAACAATACATTAGTAACAATAGTGGAAAAGATACGTGGAACCTCATCAAATCGAGTAGAATATAATTGTCTTACTATGCGAGTATGCTAGTGTAACAGTCAAGGAAAGCTTTTTAATTTTTATATAATACGTTATATAATACCCCATTAGAATTTTTATCTAATAACTACAATTAATAAAATTCATAAAGCCACCTAGTAATAATAACGTTGAAGCGGTTACTTTGTTAAGNTATAACAGTCGGATACAAACTTTTGTTTGAATTATACGTACCCCTGTCCTCACACGGCAAGCACTAAATGCTTTCTAAGCAAATTAAGTTGCTACAATCAGTAACATCGAAACAATGCTCTATCAACAATACATTAGTAACAATAGTGGAAAAGGTACGTGGAACCTCATCAAATCGAGTAGAATATAATTGTATTACTATGCGAGTATGCTAGTGTAACAGTCAAGGAAAGCTTTTTAATTTTTATATAATACGTTATATAATACCCCATTAGAATTTTTATCTAATAACTACAATTAATAAAATTCATAAAGCCACCTAGTAATAATAACGTTGAAGCGGTTACTTTGTTAAGTACATAAATCGGTAAAGTTAGGAAATATTAACAGCGTGTTCTGTCAACATTTGGCGTATATTTAATATTATTATGGAATTATTCGTATGATATTTATTATGGAATGCTCGTATAAAAAAACAGTTGTATTTACACAAAGTGAAAACTTTTAAAAGTGTTTAGTGAAGATGAAATGAAATGGAAATTTGTAAAACTTCCTACGGCTGACTCTTACAGAAAAATAGTGCCTAGTGAGGAACTAGGTGCTAGACAAGCAGAACACCTCGCTACAATCTGTAATATCGAAACAACTCTCTACATATGTACATACGTTAAATATTTAACGTATGAATCACTGAAGTTAACACTGAAGTTATATAAAGTGATTTTTTAAATGGCTGAGTGAAAATGAAATCATTCTCCAGCGAAATACTAATTAGTAAAACTTCTCGCAGCTGAATTACAGAAAAGAAACAATTTTGTACATATGTAACGAATGACCAATCGAAGAATGCAGCAGCAATGAACCTTAATCCTT
>WUAW01037033.1:0-10156 GCA_017165845.1 Thaumetopoea pityocampa | reverse complement strand
AAACTGTAACGTATGCCTTTCTATGCAAACGCAATCACTTGCTGTTTAATTGACTAATTTTAATAACGCATATTATGGGTTTTTTTGTTGTTTTCAGTCACTTCAATTACGCAGGAGTTTAAAAACGGGGGGCGGGGCTAATTTTAATTCTCTTCTGTCTTTTTGAAGCTCCATGTGAAATTAGTATTATACTCCAGTTTTGAATTGATAGAGCTTTGTTAAATTTTTATTTTCACGTAAATCATTGAGATATTTCTCAAAAGAAATGGTCTTATTTTCTAACATCTGTATGCTAGTCTCCCGACAAGTGATATAGAGAGTTTTCTGAAATTAAAATTGCGGGTATCGGGTAATCAGATAAGTCCTGCTCTCTTTATCTAAGTACCTTAATTTTAGAATAGACACAGAAACATGCAAAAAAAATATTAAGCAGATTAATCGTTTAATCTCTTTATACAAAATAATTCAAATACAATAATAGGAAACAAAAGTAGGCCGATGACTGTTCATGTCCCTCACTTGGGAACGAAATACCTGATTTTTCTTTTAAATATTCATATATTTTTGTTACAGGTTCGCGCCCTACACCGACGTCCAGTGGGGCACCGCGTGCTGTTTCAGCACGCAGTGGGATGATCGTGCAGCAAATCGCACACCCATTTTCATTAAATATAAATATTTTGTATTATATCTTTAATACCGATAACAAATACGTTTTACAGCAGTAGCTTCTCTCAGTTGAATCTGGGGCCTCTATTATGTAGAGATTGACTACGAATTACCAGGTAGAGATAGAGTCATCCGTCGCGGCAGTTTGTATAAATCTATTCAGTAGTGATAAGACACTTGAATTTCATAAATTCTTCTTTCAAACAGAACGTCTTTAATGTGATATCAGTCGTGATTGTGGCATAAATTCTTTTTGAGGACTTGATTGTCAATCGTGACGATGGAAGCCCGGCATTTAGTTCGTGTCTTAGTGGTGCACTGCCATCTCTTCGTGCCACTGAGGCCGACGACTCCGGTCCGTGAGAACCGGAAGTTATCGACTATCAAAAGTTCTGATCCTCGATCTGTCCGTATCTTCACAATTTTAGGTTCTAAAATAGAACAATTATCTTTTATTTCAATGTGAATTATCACAGGAACAGATTAATTTTGTCATTACCTTTGCAGTCTTGTTGTAAATAATTGTTAGTGTTTTTCATGTGTTTGTTTAATATTATAAGAAAAGCGTAAAATTAATATTCCTCTTATTTAATACCTTTACATCAAATAAATACGACTAGTTATAATTAAACATTTCAGTACATTATTATTATTAACACCTCACAATTAATAATGACTAAACCTATTATACTATGTAATAAAACTGTAACTGAGCCAAATCTGTACATTTGCAATAAAACATAGTCTAAAACCTACTCTAGACAATAAGCAACATATGAGCGAATACCCCGTCAAAATCTAGTGGTTTTTGCGTAATCGTATTTTAAATAGATAGACAGTCAGAAAAACAAAGATTCAGAAACATTGTTTCAGTCTCTATATAAATAAGGAAGTATATCCTAATTAAAATTGTCGAAAAATGTCCAATGTACAGATTTGATTCAGTTACAATTTTATTATAGTATAGATAGATGCTGCTATTCCAGAAATATTGCTCCAAAAGCAATATTGTGTAAATTAGCGATGTCTGCTGTATTTCGTGGGTATAATAAAATAACGCCACTCCATCTTTCCCCGTATGTGGCACTCAAAACGACTGAATGACACACCAGCGCCATGAGCAGCGCTACCCCACACCAGGCTTCAACAAATATCTACTGCGATCTCCGCGCTACCTACCAAACGTAAAAATCATGGCAAACGTCGCCTTTACGGAGGAGGACGATATGTCATAAACACTAAAGATTCATCAGCATCGTGATCACCATCCGCTTGTGCCAGATATACGTGCCACTAAACTAATAAATACATTAGCAGGTTCTTGCGATACCCCTGTCATGATAACAGGAAAGATCAAATAAATAATTTAACCCTCAACTCGTGAAACGGGGTCCTTTTTGACCGGCCCAAAATTTATTCTCGAAATTTCTTGAACACCGGCGACTCCAACGCCACTCAAGTAGTATTAAAAAAACATAGGAAGGAAGGTTTGTGAGTGCACGGGAGGCAGTTAGTTTCATTCGATATAAGGAAGGGTGCAAATCAGAGCAGGACATTTTCGACCCTACTTCGCGATTACATAAATAAAAGTGACCGTTCACGAAAAGTATTTTTACTGTGCATATTTTGTTATTATAAACTGTAAGAAAAAAGATCAAAAACTAATCAGTCCTGACCTCAATGCGGCAAAGGTGTCTGTGAAGATCACCGGATTAATATTTGCTTCGATTATATGTAAAAAAAACTCTATTCTAAGTTCAAGTTCCCCTTAGTGTTAGCTAATGTTATTTGTAGTGCGAAAACATAAATTTAAAAAAATCATATTTTACTTCGAGCGTTTTTTCTCTTTGACATCTCGTTTTTACCTCCCAAATATATACCTGTGAACCTATCACTATATGATACCTATGAACTCGTAACTGAATAGGGTATCTGGTTTATTCCTACAATAGCATAATTTTTTTTTAAAGAGTAACTTTTTATTTTTATTCTTTTATACCACGATGGTGGTAAACAAGCTTCCGGTCCGCCTGATGGTAAGCGGTTACGGCAGTCTATGAACGCCCGCAACATCAGGAATATCACACGCGCGTTGCCGACCCTTCAAAAATTCACTCACTCCCCTCTTGAAGAACCCCATACTGTAATCTTTCGAGAAAACCTCAGCAGGGAGCTCATTCCACAGTCGGAGCGTTCGCGTGAGGAAATTCCTCTAAAACCGCACTGTACTCGACCATTGAGGTTCCAATGTGTGAGGATGAACTCCCTGCCGATGGCGAGCGGTGCGATGGTAGAAAGTGGCTGTGGGCATAATATGAAATAACTCCACAGAACACAACCTATTGTACAAGCGGTAGAACACACATAAAGAGACGAAATCTCTCCTTAAAGGTTCGATACCACTTGTGAGTTTGGGATCAGGGACGATTCTCATAGCTCTTCTTGAGCCTTTAGTTTAAATAACAGTTTGTAAAACGTTTCTCCCACGATTTTTACTCACGCTGTATTTTTTTTAATAAAATATTTCCTTCGCATATTGCTTGATATTTGATGAAAAAACATATTAAAATTAAGAAAAAAATCTATTCTCGCTTCATTACTACAGTCTGAAAATTGACAATGAATTTTCTCCGATATTTTCATTTATAATTGTGAGTGAGATAGCGTGAAGATGAAAACGACCTCGGTTCACGGAATTAGGGTGTCTAAAAAATGTTCACGGGTTAAGATTTAAAAATAGTAAAATCATATCAAAACAAACTGACGTCACCGAATACAGTAGTCAGGTTGGGTAACTTATTCTTAAATTTCTATAAAAACAATTTTTTTTACTAACGCATTCTTTCGTTACTGTGCTGCACTGACCTAATGGTTATGAAACAGATTTGCCCTAACAACTATTCCGTCTAATGTGGTGAGCCTGGCTTTACATCTAGTGCGAGTCTTCGTGGAACATTGCCAATGAATTTTACTCTGATCTCCTGCGGCCTTGCTAAAACGGTAGTCACCGATCGATAGCATTTGCGTTCCCCAGCTAGTCTTATACGCGTATACTGTAACAAATAATTCAAAAATATAAATTTACTATCCAAAAGATGGCATCATCTAAAAACAAAAATATTAGGTGAAGTTAAATCAAAGGCGAATATTCATTTTCTCGTAATTCTGAATTGTCTATTCATTTAAACATCTAAAAGGAAATGGATAACAGGCCACAGTACACTAAAAAACATAACATGATTTTATTAACTCATTTAGTATCTGTTTTTTTTTATATTCTCAGCGGTGTCAACCTTCGTGCATTAGCAAAATACTACATACATTAAATTAGTAACAGCAGTAGTGTGCAAATGTCTTCCATAAAGTATAGTAGTAAGCCATTAATGTTTTTGAGATGTAGACAAAATGTCTACTACTATCACTATTTTCAGCTAATACCCCCGCGCACCTGATGCGTAGCTCATATAATCAAGAAAGTCGTTAGTATCAGTGTCAGTAGTCAGTGTGCCGCAGGTAACTCTAGGAAGGTCGATTAAGGGCGTTTGACCATAAAATTAAAGTGACTTAATGACAGTCAAACAAAAATAGTGAAAATTAAAATTTTAAAGAGTATCATCACCATCATAAGCCCTTAAAAGTCCACTGCTTACCATGCGCCTCCCCCTTAAAAAGAAGGGATTTGCCATAATCTCCACGTTTGGCAGGCGTCTTGAAGATCGCAGTGTATTTTGATTGATTAACATCCCTTCATCCCTTAACTCATCGTCACAGCATGCTCGGAAAGATGTGAAATGGTGCTATAATTATGCCGGCGCCACACAGCGATAAAATTACAGAATATAATAAAATAAACATAATTTAAAGAATATACCTTTATAAAAGGCTGTTAAACGTGTATATCTGTGTCTGTACTGATCACTTACAGATGAGTGATCAGTACAGTACAATAAAAAAATTCTGATTCCTCCGAGACCATTTCTAATGAGTCAAATCTCTCCATTTTGAGGGGGGAGGCCCATTTCCAACAGTGAACTTTATTGACTGATAGCGATGAAGTAATCTGAAAGGGTCCAAGTTGTAAAAAATTTTAGATTATCCGCGATCGCTGAACGTGATGAGAAATTAAAAGCAATTATCCTTCTAGTCAAACTGAATCTTAGTTCGTAAAGTTTAAGTATAGTGATTTAAAATTATTTCTATACAATGTTTTAAGAATCGCTAGTACATCCCGGCAGCGTAAACATTAAAGCCAACCGACTATTTTGGGCAAATCGTGAATACAAGAACAGAAAACTCCGACATCAAACATTTAGTCACCGATGAAATGGAAGCTTCTAAGCCAGTAACTGAAGTGAGATAACGGAGAACTGGATGCTTGCAAAACTCTTATTTTAGATATGGGATTGATTAAAACATGACGTTCATAAACATCATTATCCCTAGTCCATATTCGTCCCCACTACAGGGGCACGGACCTCCCCTGATCAGGAGGGGGATTAGGCCGTAGTCTACCACGCTGACCTAGTGCAGGTTAGTAGACTTTACGCACCCATGTGAGCATGCAGGTTTCCATACAAAGTTTTCCTTCTCCGTTAAGTATATTGGTGTCTATAATGTAGACCTTTTAGAAATAACTCAATAGTATGGGGATAATAGTAAGTAGATTAGCCAAAAAGAAGTAGCCAATTTACAGACAGACAGACAGACGCAATTCCTATAGTGAAAATAGAAATTGGGGGAAAATTAATATATTACTTAAAAATTAAAAAGTAAAACACTGCGTTAAAAATAAATTTTACTGCAATAATAATATCTCTGTCAAATTTCATGATTGTGTACTAAACTACTTCTTAGAATTATACCGTCAAGCGTGATTAAAAATGCGGAACATTTGGTGCGAGTCCTCGTGGTGCACTGCCACCTGGTCTTACGTCCGTTGTTGTAGGACCTGGAGAAACGGAACCCGTGAGCCAGCAGCATCTGAGTGCCCCTGTTTGTTACCATCTCCATAACTGAAATAAAAATAACTATCAGACCTTACACTAATACTTAAAATATGTATGCGCTAAATAATACTTTAAAACTTACATAAAATAACGTTTGTCGCGGTTTAGTAACACAATGTAATGTGGTAAAAGGCTACATAACTAAATAAAAATGCAGAGTACATTGTTCCTGATTTAACGTATAACAGTCACTCTTAAAAGTACATCGCTGGTCTAGTGGTACCAGACATGGCGACCCGGTCCCATATAATTCCCAATTATTTGTAATTCATGTACGGTCTGTATTGTAGACACCAAAGTACTTAACGGAGAAGGAAGTCTTCGTGAAAAATACTACATGCATCTATAGGTGTGTGAAAAGTCTAATAACCCGCACTGGGCCAGTATAGTGGACTACCACCGAATCCCCCTCCTAATTAAGGGAGGTCCGTGCCCCTGTAGTGGGAACGAATATGGACTGGGGATAATGATGATGAGTCACTCATTTTTAAAGTAAACTCGAGAGTCGTTGAAGTGTAGTGGGTAAAGTCTCGCTTCAAATATAAAATCAGAGAATAGAAAGATTTCGGATTCGATCCCGGCTGGAACTCTAACAATAATTTCGACGTTTCGGAAAACATGTAAAACAATGGGCCCCAGTTGGTTCTTTCAATAACACGAGTCGTTAGCAGGAATTATGGGGGCTTCCAGGGATGACGTCAGATAGCAATCGGTCATTTCAACCCACCCTACAGAAAATAGCAGAATCTGACGCAAGTCATTTTCACGAATTATCGACGCTATGTGTGGCTCATTATCGACACTAGGTATTTTTTTCGACGCTAAGTCGATAATGAGTGATACATTACCAAAATAAGATCTGCAATATCTTGCACTAAAAATCTAACGCGATAGCTTAGATAACTTAGAAACTATTTATAAAATATTTGTATGGTTGAATTACCATCATATAATATGTATACTCGTATATATGGTCATAAAGAAGGCTCTAAATGACCAAACCATTGAAACGTCTCTTACTCAATTTGTTTTACTAAAGACAATCTCTTGTCATTTCCTCGTTAAAAAGAAATAATATTAGTAAAAATATTATATTTCTTTTCTTTAATACTAAATGTACGTTCTCGATCGATTTGAATGTGTCCTTAATGGTTATGTTTTAAACTGCACTTCACGATTACTTTGTGGAAAGTAGTGATGAATGCTGTGCATCTGTACCGCGACCTGCTGGAGCATTGCCATCGGACCTTCCCATTGTTAGATGGGTTCTTCTGTTGAGAAAATCTATATCCGCTTTCTTCTAACATCACCGTACCTCTGTCCGAGAGCACCTCCGTCACAAACGCTGAACCCACATCCGGAGCCACCATTTTGACATAAGCTGTAATAAACTAATATATTAACATCATGTCTGAAAAGATAAAGTACGTGAAAAGATCTATAAATGTGAATGAAACGACAGAGGTGTGTCAGGATCGTAGTGTGTGGCGAACTGTAGTCTCCGCTTACCCTTATGGGATATCGGCATAAATGTACGTATTATATCATCGCTAGCATTAACTGCTTTATTTAAATAATAAACAAAAGACTACATTTCATCGAAATAATATTAACAACGACACATTTTATTATTTCTTTTTATTTTTAACTGTATGCGACCTCCGGTCGTTGTAAGTTTAACTACTAAAAGAAATTGAAATAGAGTTTTGATTTTAAACATTTATAAGTCCGAACAGTGTTCCTTTTAAAGCATCTCTGCCGCGAGCTAAGCATGTCTGAGATTTGGTTGACCACTACAACAAACATACATTTGTAAACTCTTGTACCCCAAAGAGGTAGGTAGAGACTAAAATTTGCCACTTGATACGATTCTAATAAACCTGTCTCTCCTACTTGTATATCTTTTTAAACATTTTCTTCCATCAAAAATACTTGCTTACAGAGAGACCGAAACATTTTTTTTTTAATTTTTGTCTGTCTCTGATATTAGGATCCCGGAGAAAGACCGTGATAGTAAATCATCTACGAGGGCGGAATCGTAGAAAACAGCTAGTATAAATTAAAATTAGTTCTAATATTATTTTGATCGGTAAACCTTTGATAAATAAAAGACAATATTAAATTAAATTGTATAAAAGTATATAATGGTAATAAAATAATATAAAATATTTTTGTAAGTAATAAAAATAGAACAATCATGCTATGCATAGTACATTAATCGTTATCACTAGTAAAAAATTATTATATATTAATTTATCATTTAACAGTAACATTTAATAATATTATACTCTTAACATTTTTATAACTATACTATTTAGACCGATTAATTAAGAGCTTCTGAAACCAAATCCGTCGATGTGTGTTTCTGTTTGTTTGTTCGAGCTTTACGCAAAAACCCGCGGGTCTAACTGTTACCATTTTAAAGGTACTATTCCGATTTAAATACTGCGGCATGTTTCATCAAAATCGGTCGAGTAGAATTGAAGATACAGCTTGATCCCTGTTTCAGTAGCCGCCGTTAAGATACGAGAGCTCAATTAAAAGTGGTATTACGCTTTTTATATAAATCTGTAATTGTTTCAGGATTTCCCATGTAGCGGAAAACTAACATTCACGCGGGCTAAGCCGCGGGCAAATGCTAGTTATAATTTATAATTACTATAGGAGTTCGAGCTCACAAAGTTTTCAAAGAGATCGTAGCCCGCTTACAGCACAGCAGGCGATCAGAACGCTGGCCGCTATTTGCCTCATAATCCCCAGTCTAAACTCTTCCACACTACATGGGCGCGGACGACCCCCGATTAGAAGAGGGATTAGGACGTAGCCTACCACGCTAGCCTAGTGCGGGTTGGTAGACTTCACAGACCCATGCGGGCAAGCAGGTTTCCTCACGAAGTTTTCCTTCTCCATTGAGTACTTTGGTGTTTTTTTTATTTTTTATTTTTTTTTTATTTTCTACAATGTGGACCGTACATGAATTAGAAGTAACTCAAAAGGGACTGGGATCCATACATCCATCCGACCATCGCATCCCGTGTCTATCACCACTACACCACTAATGTACCAACGTAGAGCAACAACTATACAACGAAGGAATGCGGCCGCCGTAACGGGCACCCCACCGACCGACAAGATTGCACCTTTCTTATAATATTTATACTATCTGTATATATTATTATGTTGGACATCTATATAATATCCATTAGCGAAGTTCCACCAGTGTACAGCACTACTATATCATATAAATATATCATCATATTTTTTGTCCACTGCACTACTTGGGTTCTGCGCAACAAGGGCTTAAAAAAATGTACTATATACGATTTTAGTGGAACTCGACATTAACATTGATATCGGCTGAAATCGGTAAACTCCAGTTATTAAAACCACATACACATAAACCTTCATAGAAGTTTAAGTAACTATTTTAAGCAAATTTTGAACATTAACCCTTTCAAACCTTATAAACGCGATCAACTTATTTTTTGTTCATATTTTAATAACAACACTACGGTTATATTTCTAAATCGGATATTATACATTATATTAATAAAACGCATAAGTACGTACATACAACTCAATTATAATTAACTATACCTAGCTCCTGGGTCACTTCTGTGAACTTCGTAAGACTGGTAAAAAGATATTCATTGACAAAGCTCGACCAGACGATAACAAATTTTGTTCAAAACTAAAAACAACGTTAAGTGTTTGCCATCACTGTGTTTTTAAATACATAATAAATTAAAGTAACTAAGAACGCATATAAGTAAAACGATTTTATTATAATAACACCGCATGAATTATTAAAATCAGTCGCTGAAAGAGCCGTGAGTGCGTTTGTATATGTATTTTACTATATTTTTGTATATGTATTTTACTATATATGTATTTTACTATATGTTTTTGGAACTGTAAAGCGTGGTTCGTGGTAGGGGCAGCTGCTAACAGAGTTACTAGTTCGCTCTTAAATAATGACGCTATTCAATCCGCCTAAGTTTAATCAGACGTTGCACCACACGTCTGTACAAATAATGTCGGAACTTAAATTTTCCTTTTTTCTTATTTATTTACCCATTAAAATCTAAACTAAGAGCTAAAAAATGAGAAAAACAAATAACAAATTTTAAACGTCTCTTTCTCGACAGTTTACTTTTTGACTTATAAGACTATATGAGCGAAAGTGTGATTTTATTACACTTACATTGAAGAGTATAACAATATAACATACATACATCACAGCTGGTTATAATTGAAATCTCGCAGCTAGACCCGCATTGGCATAATAGAGCGAACTTCAAAACAAAATCCATCTTTTTCTTACTACCTATGTTAAACAAATAATAAATAAATTGAATTAAAATGAATTGCATTATAAAACAAGTAGTTAAAACAGACTCTTATAATTAAATGGAATCGAACGTGTCTTAATAGAACAAATTATTTTAAGTAAATTATATATATATATATATATATATATA
>WUAW01037016.1:0-10037 GCA_017165845.1 Thaumetopoea pityocampa | reverse complement strand
TATATATATATATATATATATATATATATATATTTAATAACTATAAATATAAAATAACAATAAAAGTTGTGCGAAATATCTATTTAGTGGGCATATATTTAGCAGTGGATTTTAACAGAACGTATAAGAGGAAATAATATTATATTACTAGGCTAATGATTTTGCAGAAAAAAATACGACTAATCAGAACCGACGGCGAACTCGAAAGTAGAAAGCTTCTCAGTATTATGCAAATATTATGAAAAGCGCAATGTAGGAGCTCGGGATACAATGAATATTCATTGCGTAGTCATAGTACTTTTTTTGTTCTTAACTAACTCGCGATTGGATCTTGCCAAAATATAACAACATCAATCAAACCCCAAATTATAAAATGTCTTGATGGATATTGTATATTTTATATTGAACAATATCGCAATTAAAACTATGTTACATATAACAATATCAATTTTAACATTCTTTTAATTTTGTAACTGAAAGTTTGAGTGGTTATAAATTTGCTTAATAAATGTAAATATATTTGAACATTTGCGTTATTCAGGATATTTAACATATACTGTTAATAAACTGCGTCCAATTCAGTATTATCATAAGCATTATAAACACAGATGAATTGAATATGTTGCTAGAGGGCAGTTATACAAGCCGACAGATTGGTCTACCCTCCGCCTATGTATAAAGATTTGTGAAATACTATTTCTATTTTATTAGTAATATAGTTACAACAGTATTTCATATTGCAAATATCATAACTCTTCCGATAATTCTGTCTACAATTTGGCCTGCGTATTAAACTCTTCAACCGAACTTTTATTTACAAAAGCTAACAAACATGCTTAAATCATTGTATGTCTACCAACCCGCACTAGGCCAGCGTGGTGGTTCCCCGCTCCCTCTCATTCTGAGGTAAATTCAACCTTGCAGTGGGACAGTTTATGGTTGATGATGATAATGATGTCGATGACGATCTAGGCACAAAGTATTTATTTCTGTAATAATTAATAAACAATATTACTTTGTTATTCGGTTCGATTATGTTCTCATTATAACTTTTGTTGCCGAAAACAAAGAAGTTTTTACCTTCCCGGTCAGTGTGTTAATAAGCAAGATCAAATAGATGTGTAATAATAGATGTGCTATTAAGCAATTAGATCTATTTTCTTGTCTAAGGCTTATCATTTGTAAGACAAAATACAATTTTGTAACAATGGCTAAAAACGTGTATGATGTGAAACATTTAATGACGCCCTTAGATGGGAAGTAAAACAGATCAGATTGCACGTCGCGTCACGCCGTCCTGTCAGCCTCGGCCCTCGTCGGCTCTTTCCGACATGACGCTCCCTTATCAATAACTATACTGAGCGTTTCCCTCACATTGACAATACACAATCAATACTTATGTATTAGTACTTGTGAATACAGAGCTATTTTACGATGTTGCAAGTGTTCATTATTGTCATAAAAATAATATATTAGGTTGGCCACTTATAAACCCGCCACTTTTTTTTTCGACCGACTCCTAGAATCTTATAGAACCTTTTAGAATAATCTACTGCAGTATATTAATAGGGAGCGAATTGATCACCCGATCAATGGACAATTGAACTTCAAGTAGTAAAGTTTAAAAAAAAACATCAAAATTTCTCGAAGGGAACTTCGACTACTCTTACTTCATAAATTTCGTTTAGGTTGAAAAGCGATCGAAGCAACTTCCAATATATGTACAACGATGGGTTATGATGGGATGCTCTCTTATGATACCGCTAAACATTGGTTTTGAAGATTCAAGGATGGAAATTTTGATCTTTCTGTTGAATCCCATCCAAAACAACCTCCTACAATAAATGTGAAGTAATTAGAAAGGCTTAGAGATATGGATCCCATATTAAGCTCGCGCTTGCGTTCGCTTGGCAGAACAACTTCACTGCTCTCATACTGCAATAGAAAATCATCTGCATACTTTGAGATTCACCTGGAAATATTCTGTATGGCTGCCACATGAACTAACAAAATTTCAACCGAGCCGACACAAGTATGAAGTTGCTAGGTTTTCGTCGTACCAACCCGTGGCTGCGTGATGTTATTACACGAGATGTAAAGTGAATCCCGTATGTCAATTATAACTATAAACGCTAGTCGCTAAGAGCTGAAGAAACAGGCATACCGACACCAAACGCTGACACAAGTAAAAAGGTTCTTTTGAGTGTGTGGTGGGGAGTAAATGGGATTATGTACAATCACAGCTGAAATTTACTGTGAACAAGTGGATTGTACTGCAGCTAGATTATCGAAGAATCGAAGTAAAGTTACATGAAATCACCCGATCCCATACAGCTTAAGTGACTCATAAAAAATATATTTCACTTGGATGGACTGTTCATCCCCACCCACCGTATTCACCAGATTTCCACTTTTTTCATTCTCTGTCTCATTATTTATAAAACAAAAAATTCATGCATGAGGAACATCTAAAAACTGAACCCTCCAACTTCTTCAAGCAAAAACCAAAAGACTTCTACCGGGAAGGTATTTTATCTTTACCAACGCGTTGGCAACATGTGATAGAAAACGATGATGCTTACATATATGAAAAATAATTGTATTTACTTATATAAAAAATAATCTTGTATTCTGAGATTGCGGGTTTATAAGTTGCTAATAATTGACGACTGATTAGCAGTCGTAGTGACCCTATTTTCTGTGCCAATGAGTCCCGGGTTCGAAACCCGGTAGGGGCAAAATCTGTGTGAAGAGCACAAATGTTTTATCAGAGTCATGGACTTTTTTACTTGTTTACTAGCTTTTGCCCGCGGCTCCGCCCGCGTGAATGTCGGTTTTCTGCTACATGGGAAATCCAGACACAATCATAAATTTATTTAAAGAGCCAAACACCACGTTTAATTGACCTCTCGTACCTTAACGGCGGCTACTACAACAGGGAGCAAGCTGTATCTTCAATGCTACTGGACCGATTTTGATGAAACATATCGTATTATTTAAATCGGAATAATACCTCTAAGACTGTAATAGTTTGACCAAAATCTACCCGCTGATTTTTGCGTGAAATCCGAATGAACAAACAGAAGCCCTTAATTAGTCGATCTGAGTAGTTTTTTTAAATATCTTTGATTATTGAACATTTGATATTTAACAATTTTATAATAGCATAGATGTATTGTATTTATCTATATAAGTATCTATATCGTTGTCTAGTATCCAAGATACAGGGAGTTCTAGTTTGGGACTAGATCAATGTGTGTGAAAGTGTCCAAGATATTATTATTATTTTACTATTAACAACTATCTGAATATCATAATTATTATGCATTAATTATTTAAAATATTATTAAAGCGACTGTTGGTTAGTATTAGATAATAGAATTTATAAAGTGCTCTTTCTAATAAATATTTTTTATTAGAAACAGCACTTCATAAAATTTTATTTTCTGCAGATATACATAGTTTAAAAAGGTAAATATAATAAATAAGCATCTTTAACATTAAAGTCTTTCTCTCCGATGCTTTAATTAAGTTTTAATTACGTATGAAAAAATATAGTAAGTCTGTAATTTAATTATTAAGAGAGAGCTAGCACACTAAATGAGATCTAAACTAATTGTAAATTGTTCGTTCTACGTCTTAACTTTCTTAAAATAAAACCAATTACGCAACAATAACAATACTTACGAGTACACTAGGTATTTTGAATTCTGTAAAGTAGTTAGCTTTTTATCTACTGAAGTAGATTTAATGCATCTTTTAAGAAAAATATTTGAGTTACGAAAAGTTAAGTCGTAAGCTAAGATATTGTGAACACTTCTTTCGCACACATTGATCTAGCCATAAATTAGGATTCCTTGTGTCTTGATTAGTAACGATATACTTACTAATGTAGACAAAATGCTAATAAATATATAGATATGCACCCATGATTCAAGTATAATCATTCGTGCTCATAACACAAAGCTTGTTTCTAGCGGGATTCAAAACCAGGACCAATGGGTCCAAAAAGTAGAGTTACTATCACTGAACCAATCAGTTGTCAAACAAAAAACAAATACAAAAATAAACATATAAAAAACATATAAAAATAAATATATAAAACACATATAACATGAAAACATATTAAAACAAATACGTGAATATAATTTATTCTCTAACTGTATTATATCGTGGGTATGGCAAAAGAAGAACGAAAGTCGCGTGAATGCGGTGGAAATGCGTTCCCTGCGGAGTATCTGCGGAGTCACCCTGAGTGATCGATTGAGGAATAGCGTGATAAGGGATCGGTGTAAGTTGAAGCATGATGAGGTGACAAGAATCGAGAAGGGAATGCTCCAATGGTTTGGTTATTTAGAAAGAATGAGTGAGATTCGATTGACGAAACGAATATACCGGGCAAATGTGAGTGGAAGTGTCGGAAGAAGGCGCCCAGGAAAAACTTACCTTGACCATATCAAGAACTTATTTCAAAAAGGTCAAGTTCGTAACACCTTTAATCGACGAAAGTGTATGAAAAGATGTATGGATGTGGATGAGGTGAAAAATGTGTGTCAGGATCGTAGTATGTGGCAAACTGTGGTCTTTGCCTACCCTTATGGCGTATACGTATACCGTATACCGGCGTGAGTGTATGTATGTATGTATCTATGTATCTATTATATAAAAAATATATATTCAAAAAGCTGTATTGTTGTCTGAAACTGTTATAATAATAACGTTGCTTCAAATTTCAAAAAAGGGCGTTAACGTTATCTTGTGATTCAATTAGCATCTACTACGATCTCCAAGAACCTATAAAATTTCCACGGCTCAGTGGAAAGGAATGAATAGAGCGTGAGGTATGAAAGGTGCATTGAGCAAGGAATATGGAAATTGGGGAAAGGACTGTAGGATATAGGATACTATCTCGGAAGGAGAAAGCGAGAGACTTAGAGAGCCGGGGTTGCTTACCCGTACACTATTTGCTGGACAAGCTAAAAGATTCCCTGAGCATTCTGATGAAGATCTTAAAAAATCACAATAGGATGTCTGTATTTGATCCATCATATATCTTTCGATCATGCTATCTGTTTTGATTTTTATATACGGAAAACTGAAAATTAACAGGCCGTATTATGAAAAGATAAATAATAAATAAACTTTTATTGCGTTAATAAAAAAATAACTACAAAACAATAACGACAATAGGATAAAGTCTATGTAGCGATGGTTTTCAGTCAGCTCCCTCATTTCCGTTAACAAGGTGAAACAATTTTAGTGGCAGCAAGTGACTAAATGAAAATTAGTATGCAAAAAGATGGATAAATGTATAAGTAGTAACAGAATAGTTTACAGTGGAGTCAAATAACTAAAACAAGGGAAACAAATTAAAAGATGGGAAAATTATTTAAGCAACTTATATCAAAAAGGTCAAGTTCGTAACACCTTTAATCGACAAAGGTATATGAAAAGATGTATAAATGTGGATAAGACAGGTATATCAGATCGTAGTGTGTGGCAAACTGTGGTCTCTCTCTACCAATCAACTCTGTGAATAAAATATAATTCTCTTTTATTGTATACCAGTTTAACACGTTTTAGTAAAGTTTTATGTATATTACAATTACATAAACTGTACATAGAGCGGTCTTATCGAAAATTGCAATTTCTTCCAGGCAATCAAGCACTCAGTATAGTCCTAAGTGCTAGCAATTTCATAACTTCAGTTCACTGTACCAGTGCCTTCACTTTCATCTTTTTTTTTCATTCTCATCAGCTTACATTTCACTGAACTTTTTGCAACGCGCAAGATAGCCCTCCTACGTAATCCGCGAAAGATAAAAAAAAACTAATTTTAAAATTGCTATTTCATAATTTTTGATACTTTACAGTTTTTCATTTTTGTTTCAAAGATTTAAAGACAACATTTACAGATTACATTATTGAGAATGTCATAATTGTTACAGTATTTATTTTTGTATATCTAACTAGCTTTTGTTCACGGCTCCGCTCACGTGAATGTTCATTTTCCGCTACATGGGAAATCCCGAATCAATTATAGATAAATTTATATAAAAAACACCTAACCGCTTTTACTTAAGCTTTCGTACCATAGCGGCGGCTACTAAAACAGGGATCAAGCTGTATCTTCAATTTTGCTAGTATAGATTAACTTTTATGTAGTTGCCGGGTTCCACTTATTAGTAAAACAAGGTCACTTCTTTTGTCTCATAGTTGACTGAGAGAATAAATCTAAATTTCATTAGCATCTATATTGTAAACACATTTTTTTCTCACACACATTGATCTAGTCTCAAATCCAAATTAGGATTTCCCGTGTAACATGTATACTTATTTATATAGATAAATATTATGACGATTTTCGTGGCCGAACAAATTCGATACATCTTTTTATAATTTCTTTAATTTGTATACTTCTTGAAGGTTGAGTGTGCTACTCGATTATTATTATTTTTTTGCTGATATCTTTTGTCTACTGTTTCATGCAAATACATATTTCATTTCATTTAATACATACAAATATTCGTGACTCGGGTACAAATATTCGTGCTCATTGCACAAAGTTCGTTCCTACCAGTATTCGAATCCGGGACGAATGACACAGAAAGACTACTGCCACTAAACAAATCAGTCGTCATTTTATTTGACATTTAATGGACACCTGATAGTTTATGACGTATCTTTTTACGTTTCATACAAGAAAATATTGTAATAATAGGTGAATAAGGTACTTGAGCAAAAATAGGATTATTTTTACTTTCTCTAAAAGTTAATTTACATTAGCGATCGAAAAAAATTACGAACGGCATTTGAAAAATAATTTTAATTAAAACGTCAAAAGTTTCAATTCACTCATCTTAAAAGTAAAATTTCCATATTACAACAAAATTGAATAACTATTCTCGAACGTTTTAAAGTGACGGAAAATGTTAGAAACTTTTTAAACTTAAATTTATATTACGATTCAATTCGAATAAAGTTTGAGTGTGCAAAGTGGGCATAGTGCTTGGTAAACCGCGAGCCTCTGTGTGCGTTTAGAGACACTTAACAGTACTAAAACTATTGTTTTGAGCTCAAACAGCGGCGTCGCGTTTACGGAAATAGGTGAAATTTTATTGTAATATTTACAAATATTTTCAAATGGTCGTTTGCCGTCTTTTGTTTGTTCATATTATTGCTAATGCGTTGTACGTTCACTAGTTAAAACATACAGTTTCGCTCGCTATAAGTTTGTGATGGTAAGACATATTTTCCTGATTTAAAATTACAGGGCAATCGGTTCGGCAGTTAAGTTGTAAAAATAAATAGAAAGAGAGAGAGAGACATACAAAATCACCTGTTCGTATATTACACATATATACTTTAACATTCTAAACTTAGGTAGCAAAAATGTGCCGTAAAAACTGAACAGGAGTAGTTTTAACAAGTACCACGAGTGTACTGGGTGCTTTTCACTATGCATTTTATGTTCCACCCTTTTCATCTTATTCTTATTCCACTTTTAAGTTCACTTTCCATTGAACTGCCTGCTTAATGCGATGTGTCCCACTTGTATACTTCACGAAAAGTTCCATGGAAATTCTAAAAATTCTAAATTTTGGAATAATCGTAACTATGTTGTCGCTCTAAACTTTTTCATTCTTGTTCCATAAATTTAAAAACAATATTGAGAAATTAAGTGACAAGGTCTTTTCTCACTTGGTGAGTTGTCTTTTCTCACTTACAATATAATTCTCACCTCCCTCTTGTTTTACGAGAGACTATATGTTGGTTGGTGTGTTTGACCATATTAATAGCCGTCTTCGATGGCATGATATTTGTACGCGTTCCAGAGTACAAACGTCATGTTGTCTGATCTGCCATTTTGACTTGGTCCTCGAATATAGCATTATCATTATCATTCAGTATGACAATCCTACTTATTATTTTACTAATCCACAGCAATTACAGCAATTTGTTACAGATTAACTTTCCGAAATATTTTATTTTAATTTGCTTTTCTGTACCTATCTTGTGTAAGTAGTTTTTTTATTTAATTTAATTCATAGTCATTATATTTTGATAATCTGTAATGCAATGTCCCTAATGACAACGTTATTATTCGCGCGCCACTGCGTAAATTAGATTGTCGCTTTAATCGAATCTAACATCAAACAACTCTCATTTCCTTCCTAAGGATGCTTACACAAGCACCCTAAAATGTGGTGAGGTATTAATGTCGAACTTCCTTATTATCTTTGAATAATACTTAAATATAACATCAAAAGACAGGAATCAAAGGTATTTATTTAAAATAATCTTTTTCATGTCTAAAGAGAGGTTATTTATTATTTTTAATAGATTTCAGAAAAAGCTTACGTCTTAGCTGTGCCCGCGGCTTTGTCTGTGTGAATGAAATTGATTCACTCAGCTAAACCGTTTGAGATAGATCGAAACAAAAAAAAATTTGGTTCCAGAAGCACTAATCTGTCTGAGCCTTTATATACATCCATTATACTTTCATGGATATAGGCCACTTCCCAGTATTACCACACTCGGCAATCTTGGGTTCGATGCATCCAATCAGGGCTTCATATCGTCGAGTATCATCTTCCCACCTTTGAATCGCTCTTCTTGTTCAATACTTTAGATGGATTATTCGAATATGTTCGGAAAATTCCCACTCTTCTTTTTAATTACGGGCACCATTACCTCGCAGTTTTGTTATGCTTCTAATTTACTCGTTCTGATTACGGTTGCGTCACTACTATTAAATAAATTATATATCAACTGTAAAACAAATATACCGTTTCCAATTTTCATCGTTTACTCAACTACTATATATTCTAATATACTAGCCGACCCGGTGAACTTCTCACCACCTAAAACAATTTCTTCGATTTTTTTTGGCAGTTCCTTTGAGTGATTCCTACTTTTATTGTTTCATAACCTACCTCCGTACCGTGACGAATAAAAAAAAACGAAAAGAAAAATGTTCTTCAAATCGGTCGAGCCTTTTCGAATTTTTGCGAGACTGACGCACGTCGATTAATTGTTATATATACAGAAGATATGAAAAACAGGAAAACTACTTATAACAAAAAGTTGAAAAATAATGCAATCACAAAATCAGACACGAAAATTTTATATATATCATAGAACGCAAAAGTAGAATTATGAAAAAAAAAATACATTTCCCCTTTCCAGCGAGATCTTTTAAGGTGCGTTGTTGAAATGTATCAGGTTCGTTTAAGTGGTAGGTACTTGGTTTTATATCGTCATTGGTAACTTCAATCGACCTACTGCTGAACATAAACTTTATTTCCCTGTTGCGATATCCATCTGTTCAGGGCCGATCGGTTGGTTTTATGCCGGCCGATGGTTTTATGTGTATTTCTTAAATAAATTTAGTTATATATCTCAAGTCTATATATTTCCAACTTACTGAAATCTAGTGGATAGATGTTTAGTAGGGAGTATCATCCCCAGTCCACATTTGCCCTCACTAAAGGGGCATGGGCCTCCCCTAGTTAGGAGGGAAATTAAATCGTAATCTACCACGCTGGCCAAGTACGGCTTCGTAAACTTCACACATCCATACGGGCATGCAGTACATTAGTGACTACAGTATAGACAGGACGTGAATTTAAAATAACGCAGTGGTACCGGGCGAGATTGAATCCGCGAACTTTTGATCACGAGTTATGTGTAGCATCACCGGACCACCGATTTACTTGTTCAGACCATTGTATTATATAATACGTTATATAGCAAATTGTATAACATATATGTATTCTGAATACTTTCGCACGTTAATCTAGATTGATTAATTTTGCATACCCTCTATGATAACGCGTCACTAGATAAGAGCGATTTTTTCAACGATGCGTAAATATAAGTTATTATATTATATTATAATTATTATATATATTAACTTCGCTGTGCCAAATGATGGGTTGAAATATCTTTTTATGGAGGTTTATTTTTCAATTTATTTTATTGAAAAATATCATCATAAACTTTCTCTTAAAATAATATATATATATATATATATA